>JAHHZJ010000277.1:0-42309 GCA_021437245.1 Aegilops speltoides | reverse complement strand
GGTGCCTCCGCCACGGTCTGGGATAGT
Source organism: Aegilops speltoides (assembly GCA_021437245.1). Classification (NCBI taxonomy): domain Eukaryota; kingdom Viridiplantae; phylum Streptophyta; class Magnoliopsida; order Poales; family Poaceae; genus Aegilops; species Aegilops speltoides. The sequence continues at coordinate 42,282 of JAHHZJ010000277.1, read as the reverse complement.
CCCGGGTGACACGTTGTGGATGCGTGAGCATGGGTGCAGAGTGGAGCTTGCGCAAGCCGCCTTGCGGGTCGTTGTCTTGTCGCACAAAGCTTGTCGCCGCTTGCCGACGCAGGCGCGCGGCAAGTTTCCAAGTGTCTTGTTATTTTCCGCAAGCTCCTCTTGCGGGTTTATCCTTCCGGAAGCTCCTTGCCGGTTCAGACTTCCCGTAGCTCCTTTGCCGGGCCTTGTCTTCTTAGTTAATACTTTGTTCTTGAATGGCAAGAATAGGATGACGGAGGATCTTGGCGCGCCCGGCAAGCCTTGTCTGGGTGTCAGGATCGCCTCGAAAGTTCGGGTACTAAGGTACCCTTAGTTTAGATAACCGACAATTGTCAACATGGTCAACAACCAAGAGGAATAAGGAGATGAGTGTGCATGGTGAGGATGCAGAGGGACCCGACCAGAGTAATTTTGTTTTTCCGGATGGGGAAGGGTATCAATCTGGGTTGTGGGACCTCTGCTAGCCTGTGCTTTATTTCATATGTTTAGCACATGACCAGCCCAATTTGTTTTTTTTTTGAAAATGGCTAGCTACTATTTTGTTTTTTGTAGAATAACCAACGAGGCCTACTTGCTTTTCTACGCCTCGCTGAAAAATCTTTCAAGACAAGGAGGGATGCATTTTGCCCAAAAAATGGGCTATAAGTAATAAGAAATGGCATAAGTAATAATAAATGTGTTGTAAAATGAAAAAATAAAGCAAACAGACAATTAGTTCCAAAATACTCTTTTCTTTCGAATTTTGATATTTTAAATTTCATTGTTTTTGTGGTAAAATTTCATTGAATTTAAATTAAGGTATATTTAGATTTAAAATTAATTTGTATCCGCTAGAAATTTCGGTTGTATGTGTTTGGGAAGATTTGGAGGCTGACTTAGGGTCTACTAGGTTGACGGTACGAAAGGCTTTGTCAACTTAGTCCACAAACGGTTCTAGTAAGAGACTGTTGGATGTTAATCCAACGACGCCGCTTTTCAATATTCGATCCTCTTGCTCCAAACCCCAAACCAGCGGTGGACTGCCGCCTCGCCTCCCGTGGCGTTCTTTGTCCGATAGGCCGACCGCCCCACCTACTTCATTGTTAGCTGTGCCATTCCTTTACTCACCCACACCTCCTGTTATTTTCCCGACGAATGAACCAAGAACCTCGATTCACCAGGTAAGCAACCATTGCCGAAGTCTTCCCTTCCGTGTCATTCCTTCCTAGGTGTGACGCCGGTCAGACACTAATCATACACGAAATGTGTATGATCAAGATCGGGACTCACGAAGATATCACAACACAACTCTAGACACAAATAAAATAATACAACCTTTATATTAAAGCCATGGCCTCGAGGGCTCAATACATAAGCTCGATAACACAAGAGTCACGGCAACAATATCCCACTACGATATAAGTTAAAACAAGTTTTCCTTAAGAAGGCCAACACAAAAGCATCTACGATCGAAAAGGCAAGGCCTCCCGCCCGAGCCTCCTATCTACTCCCGGTCATCACGGCTCCACGTAGTAGTAGCACCGCGGTGGCATCCGCCCTGGGTTCCGCATCCGGTTGCATCAACCAAAGAAAAGAAAGGGGGAAAGGGGGAGCAAAGCAACCATGAGTACTCATCCAAAGTACTGCAAGCAAAGATCTACACTACATATGCAACATTATCAAAGGAAGGTGATATGTGGATCGGCTTGCGTAAATGCGCATTAGAGAGAAGGCCTAGTCCTATTGAAGACTAGCTTCTTCCGAAACCACCATCTTGCAAAAACAGAGGGACTGAGTAGCATAAAGTAAAGTAGTAGTAGTGTTATCAACTCGACGGAGATCCTTTCTCGACTTCCCGCGAGAAAGAAATCCCGAGCCGACTATCCATTACTCATCACAATCCAATTCTCATCGGATCCAGTTCTAGTTGTATCGACGATACAACTCCAAGTGTCCGCTACAGAGGACAGGCTACCATAGATGTTTTTCACCGCAGGGTGCACCAACTTACCCACCACGCTTGATTAACTCCCCGGATCGGCGCCTGGATATTAAGCTACAAGAATCTCTACTAATGATGCCATGTCACCTAGATTATGTTTAACCTCGTTAGTTCAAAACCGATTCAATTCAAAATCAAAATCAATGAAACAATAAAAGTTTTCAAATATTAAAACTAAAATGTTAGGAGGATCCAACTAATGCATAGGTAATTATGATGGAGAAACCACATCTTTATAAAATAATCAAATGCTCTAAGATAAGTAAAACAATAGTAAACAATTTTTAAATGTCTCTTAAATGATTAAATTATTGCAAACCACTTTTCATATACAAAAATAATTGTAGGGGTGTAACTACTATTACTAATTTAGGTGCTAGCAGTTTTTGTAAACCTAGATTAACAAAAAAAAAGTAAAATAAGGTAAAACAGAAAAGAAATAAAATAAAAAAAAACATTTCAAAATTAAACAAAAGGAAAGACCTCCCAATGACCCAAAATGGGCCCACTATTACCGGTGCCGCCTACTAACCCCCACTATCTAGAAACCCTAAGGGCATCTCCCTTGCTTCAGTTAAAAATCGCCTCGGGCGAGCCATGAGACACTCACGCTTTCCGTCAGCCGCAAATTGGCCCACTTTGAGCCCAATTCGACGAATAAACGCCCATATGGGGAGAATAGGCCCATATTCAAGGTGGTTTTCTGCCCGACGCTCAATTATCCAACATAATTATTCCTTATCACATATTTCATCACAGAAAAATCAAATACTTCAACAAAATAGTACAACAACAAATAGTTCAATACAAATTATATAGTTCAACAAATAAAAACTCAGATTTCATCACGCGCCCCTTTGAGCTCCATAGGTGCTCAATCGATCTTTCCAGCTTGATGATGCACCTGGGTCTCGGATCTTCTTGACGATAACAGACAAAGAGTCCAAGTTCAGAGTTGGTGATCAACTTCGCCAGAGGACCCACCGAGTATGGTTCGGTCAAAAACAGAGAGCACCAACACGTTGCCATTGTGAGTTCCTCGCATACCAAAGAAGGAGTGCCAAATCCAGAGGTCCCGGTGGCTACCGCCTCAAGCACCACAATCGCAACCGCCTTTTGGCGCCTTGTACATCCCCGCCAACCAAATGGGCAGTTCTTCCATTTCCAATGCATGCAATGATGCTCCAAGCATCCCAGAAATCCTCTTGCTGCATTCAAGGCTAGGATCCGAAAGGGTCTTCCGGATTGGTGCTCTCAAGTATTGTGGCCCAAACACGCCACCATCGCCCGATGAACTTGTAGAAACACTCTATGCTGGTGGACTCGGCCATGCACCCATAGTCGCCGAGTGAATCATCGGGAGCTCCATATGCAAGCATCCTCATCGCTGGGCACTTCCGGATGGAGGTGAATCCAAGAGCCCAAAGCAATCCATCTTGCACTTGAAGTAGTTGTAACTCCGGATGGAATTCACAATCTTGAGGAAGAGCTGCTCATCCGATAACGGCCGAAATGTTCTTCGCCATGAAGTGGAGCATCGCAAGTCGTGAGTAGAAGCAGAGCCTTGCGAATGCCGGTTCTTTGCTTTCACCGCCCGCCCGAGCCACTCGACACGGCTTTTCATCGCCCAAGAGCTGGGCGAGGGCGGCGCAGCACCAGAGATGCTCTTCTTCCGGACGCTTGCCGGCTTCCTCTCAGAAGGCGGCGAAGCTTTCCTCCTCATCGGAGTCCATCGCCGAAGTCACCAAAACGCCAACACCTTGGCGCGGGCGGTACCGCCGTTAAACCGCGCCTCGGGCGGAACGGTGGCCGACCGCCTAGTGCTGCGGGGAGGGTGCCGCGGGCCGCTATTTTCCCGGGAATGGCTATTCTAGGCGGAGGGCGGATCCCGCGGATACAGCTAGTGGTGGCCGAGGGCGCGGGTGCGAGGAGCCGGGAAGAAAAACTGACTTTTTCGGTTGTGGGCCAGCGCTTACTAAGGCCGGAGTTCTAATGGTTCACGCTGGTTCGCTCAGGATCGCCGGGCGGAAAAAGGCCCGAACGCGATGGCCCTGGCGCGTCGGCTTTTGGGGCCAAAAATCGCCGGGAGGCCTTTTGGGGGCGCGCGAGATGCCCTAATCAGAACCCCACTTCCCATGTCTCTCCCGCTTCTCCCCACCCTCGCTGGATCTGGATCGAGCCGATCCTCGCTCCACACGCTGCCACACACCGTTCCAGGGCGCGCCTTTGCCCCGCCGGCGCCCTACCTCCCCCGACGACTCCGCCAACCTCCCACCGCCCCCCATCCTCCTCCCCACCAGATCGGCCGCTTCTCCGGCCGACGCCTTCTGCCGTCTCGCCACCTTCCGCTGGATGCGACCTCGACCTCCTCACCGGACGTGACTCGACCCTCCCCGAGCCCATCCGGCCCCCACGACTCGTGAGTTCCCCTATCCTCGCCTCCCTCCGTGGTCGTGGGGAACGAGCACCATGGGGCAGGGCCCTTCCGTCCTGGGCAGGAGCGGAGGGTCCCCAAGAGCGATCGAGGCCCACGCCGATTTTACCCAGCTTCGGAGCCCCGAGATAAAACTCCTCCGCTTTGTGTTTGTATTTTGTTCTGCTCAAAGGGGTATGCAGAACTCAATGAGTCGAATGAACCAAACTACGCAAGACGGGCCTTTTTATAGTCTAAAGGGTCACCGGTGGCAGATAGAGAAAGGGGTAAAAAAAACGGGTTGGTACAACCACTATTCAAAGGTCCCCTACCTAACTCCCGGCAGGGAAAAGGGCATTTAATGCCTGCTCGACGCCTAACAAAGGCAGAAGCGACCGTTAGGGCGCCACCGACGCCACGATGGCCTCCTTGTCACTCCATGCGCCACCTCGACCTCTGCAAACCCCCCACGGTACCAGAGCGATCCCGAGGCACACGCCGTTGGTGAGCCGGAGCGTGCAGAGGGTTTGGGCAAAAGTGCCTTGCCGTCTGCCTTTGTCGGAACCCGGAGCTTGCCGCTTTTCGGACGCGCAGAGTCCGGCAAGCTTAAAGTGCCTTGTTTCTTCCCCAAAAGCCCTCTTGCCGGTTCTTGTCCTTCCCCAAGCTTTCTTTTCCGGGCCTTGTCTTCGAAACACTTTGTTCTTGAATGGCAGAAAATAGGAATGACGGAGGGTCTTGGCGGCCCCAAGCCTTGCCCAGACGCCGGACGCCGCAGACAAGTTCGGGTACTAAGGTACCCCTATTTTAGAAACAGAGCCCCGCCGGTCCATCCGGGCCGAAGCCCTTTGGGCCAGGCCAAAAAGGCACGGCACCACGGCCCGGTCCAAACCAAATCCCCAGATTCCACTGGGCCCTCAGAAACCCACAATCCGGGCGGGGGAGAGATCGGGGCTGTATTTTAATCCAGAAATGTGTAACGTCCTTCCCGCAGGCAGGAAACAGAGCGCCCCCACCTTCGCGATTTCGGCTTCCTCCGAAGTCCGCCCCTCCTCCGCCGAAGCCGGAAGAGAGCAAGGCCCGCCGCCGCGCCGCCCCCACGCCTCCCCCCGCCCGCCTTTTCGACCGCAAGGCCGGTCGCCAAGGCGCGGCTTGAGGCGCCGCAAGAAGGAGTGCTTTTCCCCGAGCTCACCCCCGGGGCCAGGAGGAGTTCTACCTCTTCCGTCGACGGAGACGCGGGCGATCCACGCACAACGGTTTTACCGAGGCTTCCAAATCAAGCGTGCCCAAAAGGGTACTATTTTTCCGTGTTCTTCTATTGCGGATCTGCCCACCTTTTTGGACTTCTTCCGACATCATGAATACCTACGGGTTTCATCTTCTTGATTTCACCCCAACGCCGCTCGACAATGGCGGTTCGACACCTCGCGAGAACTTCATTACGCCCACCTAAGTGTTGCTTTTTCGCCATTATTTCACCCCGAGCCGAGAAAGGAGAGCCATTGGCTGGTGGAGTCGCCTGACCTCAATGACAAGCATGATGGAGGTGTATCCGCGGCGAGCCCGCAAAGAAGTGGATGAGTGGAGGGCGGAATGGTGCGATCTATGATGCCAATCCGCAGCCATTCACCAACCTCGCCAGCTTGGGTAGTTCGGCGCGATCGGGCGCTGTCACGGACGATGCTAAGTGAAGATTGCCACCACCCGAATCCTCCGGCTCAGCTTGCGGCTCAACAGAGCGGGCGCGGATTTCCTTCGCCGTCAGACGCCTCTCGCAGAAGAGGGGAGGCCCTCCGGCGCTTAGCTCCGCATGATATCTGCGAGGCTGCGCCAGCCTCAATTTCAACTTCACGCCTGAGCTTGACGGATGCCGAGGAGCTGTTCAAGCATGACGCCAACCATCCAGAGGGTTCAGCTGCCGCAGGCGCCATCCCATTGTGCAAACTTCCTGCCAACGATTCGGCACGATGAGAAGGCGATTCGCACGGATAATCTCAACTTGATGGAGCCCGCCGACGACGCGGCAGCAACTTCGATGGCTTGACGGACGGAGCGTAACGCCGACGTAAAATAAGCTTCTCACCCGCCCCACCATCGAAACACACGACATGCCAAGGTAAGAGGGGCAGCCGCGTAGTTCGCTCACGCTGGAGGAGGCAGAGGCGCCGAGGGGCGAGCCTTGCCGCGGGAGGACTTTGGCCGGAGAGGTCGGCGAGGAGGAGCCCGCCGAACAGCGAGCTCGGGGCACGAGGCCAGCCGCCTCGAAGCTTGGCAGAGGAGCCCCAGCAGCCCCAATTCCAACCAAGAAGGCCCCGAGTTGGAGATATTGGGGGGCAAGAGGCAAGAACGGCGCCGTGGGACACGCCCACTGCAAGTACTGCTGCTGGAGGGTCCCGTGCCAGCCCAACCGAGGCGGGTCTTCCGGCCTCCACACTGGATCCCGCCAGGTTCTAGAACGCCGAGGGAGCTTACCTCCGCCACACCGCAGAGGGTACGATTACCTCTCGCTGAGTCTGGCGATGATGAAGAGGAGGAGGAGGAGGAGGAGAGGCTTTTCTCACGTTTTGATTTTCTTTTGATCTTTGTTGTTGTTTGTCTTGTATCTAATTTGCTTCTCTCTCAATCCCGTTCTATTTCAGACTCAGGGAGAGAGCGGCGAAGAGCCAAGGTCCCGTGGTTGTCATCGGGACGATCTCCGGATGGCGGAGGACACGCCCGAGACCACCTTGACGGACCCGATTCCTTCTTCCACAAAGTCCCAAAGACACCCCAGCCGTAAGTGTTTGGTCTACTTTCTGCTGTGCACGATGGGTGCTTCTTCTTTGCCGACATCTTGATTGCTGATTTATTCGTGTAGGAGCAGAGCAGCCCATCAGAGCAATCAGAACCGCCTGAGGTGTCGTCTTCGACCCGCCAAGGGGCGATTCCGACAAGGAACGCCCCGCAAGGGATGGTCCCCAAGGACGGAACCAGGAGCCCTTGGTGGAGGAGCCCATCCACAGAGCCCAAAGACAGTAACCTACCTTGTCGGAAATCTTCCTTGGGTTCTTTTTCCGATCTTCTTCCTTCTTTTGGATATTTGTTGATTTTTCTCCTCTTCCCGCCCTCGATCCCCCATGAATCTAATGGAGACCGAGGCCATGGCGAGGAAGGCGATGCGGCCACTGAAACGCCGCCGACGAGGAAGAGGCCGCGCCGATGAACTGCCGATGAAGAAGCCGCCAAGGCCGCCGGGGAGGCTGGCGGGGTCCGGCATCGAATCGACGACCGGAGGGCAACAAGAGCGCAGGGTGCGCAACCAACCGCCGACCCTCCGGGCCACGCGAAAGACCGGCTCCGAGGAGCCCCACCAGCGCCCTTGAAGGCCGGGCGAGGGCGATACATCGCTTCCTCGGGCGCCGAGCCCGGGGCCAAGGAGAGGAGTTTGACGGGAAGTACTCCTTGGCCGGGTGGGTTGACGCGCCCAGAAGGCAGTGGGCGAACCGAGGAGGAGCAACTGCCCGGTTGGTGTCACTTACCCGCCCGGAAAGCGGTTGAGTTCCGGAAGCGCTTGTCGCAAGCAGGAGGAGCCGACATAGAGAAGCATGCGAGGAGCCAAGAGTCAGCAACCAGAGGCCTCCCCGATCCATTGCGGAGGAGAGGGCGAATTTGATGAGTCAAAGAAGGCGGATCCCGGAAAACCGAGGCCGAGGAGCAAAGAGGCCCCGAGGAGATGTCCAAAGGGGAAGGTGAGCTGACGCAAAGAAAGTGAACTCGACAGCCACGAGGAGGAGCTCGACGACGAGAGCAGCCACTTGGTGGGGCGCCAAGGAGGCAAGGATGCTGCTGTGCCGCCGAGGCCGCCAAGAAGGAGTTAGAGGAGAGAGTGGCGCACTGGAGGCGATAGGGAAAGAAGAATGAAGAGCTTGCCGCGACCAACATGGAACACGAGAAGGATGACTTGCCCATGGCGACCGCAGTTCAACTCACGAGAAGGTCAAGGAACCGAACGCCTATGACTCAAACGCCGATCAGAATCGAAGCTGGCCACCTTGACGGAGACACGGACGCTAAGAGGCAAGAGGATGACTTGAAGAAGGAGCTTCAAGGGCAACAAGGAGTGCCGACGAGGGTCGCGAGACCCGTAACACCTTCGGCTGGCACTGTGAGCTCGACGGGAGGCCCGCTACGACATTGCCAGATCCATCGACGAGGAGCCGGCGGAGCTGGACTTGGCGGGCTTTGGGTATTCCTCCAACGAGAACCTCCAAAATTGCAAATACTGCAAGCACGCTTTTCTTCAAGGGTGTGGTGACGGCTCTCCAAAGAGCTCTGGAAAGGATCCCGAAGAAGCTGGCCGACGAAGTCGCTACGCGATTCTGCGCCAAGGTCTTGGAGAAGGTGTTGGTGAAGATACTCTTCCGCAACCCCGGCCTCGCAGATCACCCGCAGAAGTCGGCACGGTGTCGATCTTGAAGAACTCAAAGCCATCGTCGCACCCATTGTGGACAAGGTGAATGAGGTCGAGGGTCGACGTATGAAGCTGCGTGATTAGCCACCCTTCTTCTCCCTTTTTCTTGCCGCTACTAGATATGTCATAGGAACAATCCATTAGAGCGCTGCAAGTTATTTATTGTAATATAACTTTATTCGGTACTATCCGCTATGTTACTTCCTTTGTTTGATCTCCACCCTTGTATGTTTTACCCTACGCACTTTAGGGAACTTGCTTGGGAACACGCTTGTCGTGAGCGCCGAGTGCGAACATCAGAGCTCAAGGTCAAGCGGTGTTGCCTCCCGCAAGAAACCTTGCCGGCTAGTCGCAGAGACACTTTCATTGTTGAGCGGACTCAAACAAAGTAAGGGCTTAACTTAGCCACGAGCTGATTCCTTCTGCTACACATGGTTTTCCATACAAGGCATGATCGCTCAAGGAATATAACTTAAAAATTTAAAATCGACCGTGGCTCAAACTTTGGCAACTTAGCTTTTCGCTGTCCTCTGTTCCCTAAGAAGGCTAGATTCTTTGAACGATGCCCGGTCCATTACCTTTTATCTTCTCCTCCCCGTGAACTTGTAGGATGAGGATCTTTCTTTTTGAGAAGAAAGAAGCGAAAATAATGATATGGAGCCTTAAAGCTCATATCAGCATCGAGCTTAGTGTTGCACAAAGTGTCGCCAAATACATGCTAAAGAGAAAAAGGCATGAAATTTGACAACTTTTGGCATAGCATATGATCTTTATTTATGCATGGCGTTCATACCCGGCTTTGTACAAAGGGTTACATGCAACAGCTGCAAGTTTGTATTAAAGGTGGTTGCCGAACGGGTTCGCAACCGCGCTTTATGGGTAAACTTATAAGATGCTCTATGTTCCGTGAGAGTTGCTCACCGAATGCCATCTTGGTCTCATATGGACAGCGCCAAAGCCTAGTGACTTGTTTCAATTCGACAGGGCCTACCCACCTCTAGGCCAACTTGTTGGAATTTTATGGATTGAACGCCAAGAACAAGGTCGCCTCGAAGCTTCTCGGCATTAACTCTTGCCGCTATGGTAGAAGTGCAAAGCTTGTCGGTAGCGAGCAGCTCGAGACAAGACCTCAAGACGATCTCTTCCTCGAGGAGCAGCGTCATCTTGCCGCAGCTGCTCTTGCTCAAGCTCATCATAAGCGAGCACTCTGAGGCGCATCCAGATACGAAGTTCTGTGGGGAGAACTGCTCGCCCATAGACTAGAGCAAAGGCGCGCCTCTGGCTGGCTCGTTTACGCCGCCCCGACGACAATTAAAGAACCACCGGCAGCTCCGATCCAATTCTTCCGTGACTTGTGCAGCCTATCGAAAGTTCTGGTCTTGACTCGCCAAGAGACTTCGGTTTGCCCTTTCCACTTGACCGTTGCTTCTCGGGTGAGCAACATGGAAAGCAGATCTTGGCGCCAAGATCTTGGACGATCGCATGAAGGTGCGGCTCGTGAATTGTGTGCCATTGTCGCGTGATGATCCCGTTAGGGACTCAAACGGCAAACAATTGACCAAGAACTTGATCGCTGATTGTGCTGTCACCTTCTCATCGCTTCCACTTTGTGCCACTTTGTGAACTTGTCGATTGCAACGCATAAGTACTCAAAGCCCCGACAGCTTCGAAAGGCCGAGGATGTCGAGCCCTGCATCAAAAATGGCCAGTGATAAAGGGATTGTTTGGAGAGAGTGAGCTGGTTGATGTATCTGCTTGAGTGGAACTGCACGCTCACACTTGGTTACTTGTGCAGCTTGCATCCTGGAGGGCTGTCGCCAAAAGAAACCTTGCCGGAAAGCCTTGCCGTAAGTGTTCTCTGCGCCAATGTGGTGACCACATATGCCTCCATGTATCTCCGCCAACAGCCTGCCCTTCTTCCCGGAATGCACTTCAATTTCACTTGAATCTTCTTCCGACAAAGATGTCATCGACAAACTGGTACATATACTTGATTGCCGGGCTACTCTCGCTTCTTATTGCTCTTCGGGAAGTTCTCCTGTCTGAAGGAAATGGACTATTTGCTGTGCCCATGCTGGAGCCTGTGGCTCGACAACAAGGACTAAAGGCGCAAATCCTGCTGCAGGAACATTCGCTTCTACGGCAAGAATCGGATATCGCCGAGGAAGGTGATGATCCCGCAAGCGTCGGGACACAATTTTGTCGGAGCGCCTGCTTCAACGAACAAACCCTTAGGGCTTGTCGGAGCAGACTGCCTCAAGACTTTTCGTGGTTGATCCTGGGACCTTCTTGGCGGCGGCTTCGAGCTCTCGCCGAAAGTAGTCTCCAGAACCAACTTTCTTCTTGTCTCTGTCTTGTTGATGGTGTGACAATGGTTGAGTCAGCTTGAGCACAAAAATTCCTGGTTCCATAGGTAACTTGATCAAGTGCACACTTTGGACAAAGCCATCCTGCAATGTCATTCTCGAGCTCTTGGAACATGTTCCATCCTAGGCCGCCAAAATGTTCTTCCAGCTTCCTCACTTCATCAATGTAAGCTTCCATCAACGGACTCGATAATCTTTTGTTTACTTGACGGACGACAAGCCGTGAGTCACCCCTCGATAATAAGCTTCTTGATCCCAAGTTCCGCCACGATCCTCGAGTCCGCAAGCAAGCCTTCATACTCTGCAAAGATTGTTTGTTGCTTGCTCCTTGGGAAAGTGCATCCGACCACGACTTGAGGTGCTCCTCCTGGTGCGATAAGTAAGCACACCAAGACCGCGCTTTGCAGCGAGAAGGCACCATCAAAGTACATGATCCATTCTTTGCTCGCCTTGTCGGGATGCTCTTCTCCGAGTTTCTTCATCGTGTTGGCGCCCACTCGCTATGAATTCTGCCAATGCTCGCTCGATAGTTGAAGTACTTTCAAACTTGAGGCCAAAGCTTGACAATTTAGTGCCCACTGACAATCCTGCCTGTTGCTTCGGATTCTCGCAATATCCTCTTCAACGGAAAGCGAGTGACAATCGTGTGATCTCATGTGCTTGAAAGTAATGGCGCAGCTTCCTCGAGGCCATGAGAAGGCCGAAGCAACTTCAGACACCGTAGTACCTTTGATCTAGCCCCGCAGAAGGGAACTCGACAAAGTAAACCGGGCGCTGCACCATCTTCTTCTCGCTTTCTTCTTGTGGCTGCATGAGATCCATCCTTGCCGGACCAGAACTTGTCGGGAAGCCCCGCTTGTCGCTGATTCGCTTGCCGCCAGCTGCTCATCATCCACCCCTCTCCGCCACTAACGCAGCACTAACCACTTGATTGGTCGCCGCTAGATATAGCAGCAACTTCTCTTGTGGCTTAGGTGCGATAAGTGTTGGAGTGGAGGATAGGTATCTTCAAGTCCTCAGCAAAGCAGCCTCCGCTCCGAGTCCATTTCATTGACCTGCCTTTTTCAAAATTTTGAAAATGGCAGGGCGCCAGCAGACTTAGAGATGAACCTACCGAGAGCAAGAACGAGCCGCAAGCTTTCGCACATCCTTGACGCGCTTCGGGCTTCAATCTGCTCGATGGCCTTGATCTTGTTGGGGTTGGCTTCAATCCTCTGGACACAAAGAACCCGAGAAGCTTGCTTCTGAAGGAACTCCAAACACGCACTTCTGGTTCAACTTGAGATTGATCTTGCGCAGATTTGCAAAAGTCTCATCCAAATCTTGGATCAAAGTTTCTCTGTCTTGCTTTTGACCACTATGTCATCCATGTAAGCTTTACATTTCGCAGCCAGGCTCAAAAGCATGATCGACTACTTTGCAAATGTTGAACCAGCATTCTTTAGTCCGAAAGGCATCCGCACAAAGCAAGACGCGCACATGGAGTAATGAATGCGGTTTTCTTCATCCTCTTCGCCATGAAGATCTCGATGATATCCCGAGTATGCATCAAGAAATGAAAGCAGATCACATCCTACCGTGGAGTCGATAACCGGTCAATGCGCCATTAGGGAAATGGATCCTGGGGAAGCTTTATTAACATTAGTGAAGTCAATACAAAGCCTCCACTTCCCGCTTGCTTTGCGCGACGACTTCACCGGATTGGCTAACCACGCTGGATGGAGTACTCTCTGACCAAGCCCGCCGCCTCAATTTTTGATCTTCAAAGAATGAACTCTGGCGCTCCCACCGCTTGTTTCCTCGACTTCGCTGACGGGCCGCACGTGAGGGCAGACGCAAGGTGGTGCTCAATTACTTTCCTGGGAACGCCGGGATGTCGATGGTTGCTATGCAAACACATCGACATTCGCCCGCAAGAAAGCAACGAGCGCGCTTCCTATTTAGGGTCAAGCGTGGCATCGATGGTGAAGGTACCACCGCCGCCCTCCTTGGCGCCACTTTCTTGGTCTCGTGAAGCTTTTGCCTTCTTGTACTTGCCGGGTGGAGCTCGATGGTGGGCCCTCGATGGAAGCGCGAGACCAAGAGGTGCGCTGTCGGAGGGCATCGAGCTACTCTTGCCGGACTTGGTCTTCTTCTTCTTCCCCGGAGCTTTAGCGGCAAGTGGTTTGTGCTCACGCTGCGGCTGCCGCTTCCCAGAGATCTTGTCGGTGACAGATAAGTGCATCCCTCTTGTCACCATGGACAGAAATAACACTTATCGGACCAGCATCTTGAGCACATTGTAGGCGAGTGAGAGGCTGCCATGAACTTGGCGAAAGCCGACGGCCAAGTATCCCATTGTAGGGCAATGGGAAATCAGCAACATCAAATGTGACTCTCTCTGCTCGAATTCAGCTCACGCAAAAAGTCACCGGCAAGCAGGATCTTCCCTTCGCTTGCTCCTTCCCGGTTGATTCCTTGAAAGGTACCAGTCTTCGAGTCATTGTCGGGGATCCGAGCTTGTTGAGCACCGCGAAGAGATCGATTTAGCCCCGCCTACGCACAACCAACATCTTTGTGACCTTGAGGTTGCGGATGGTTGGCTAAACCAACATTGGCAAGCACCCGACCGTAGTGATGCGATCAGGTGATCCTCAACATCAAAGACAATGGGCGGCTGGACCACTTCAGGGGCTTGTAGCGATTCTGACCGATGGTTCCATCAAGATTTACCTCCCGTGACTCACCGCTTGAGTTGGCGGTGCGAGGTGTGCAGAAGCACCGCCGCCAACGCACAAAACCTCCTTCGCTTCTTCAAACTCTTGGTCGTCGGTCTCATCTTCCTCCATCTCATCATCTTCATCTCGCGCTCGCCCTTGTCGCCCGCGCGGGAGGTCTGCTTCTGTGCAGCTATGCTTGGCCGCCGTGCCTCTCCCGGCGTGGACGCTTCTTGCCGATCCTCCGCCACCTCCCTAGGCCTTCTCCTTGTCGCGACGCCATATTCAGCTTCCTGTAGCTCCGCCCATCCGCTCAACCTTCTTGCAGGCAGGCTTGGAGGTCGTGGGCCTTGGTGTGGTGGATCTTGCAAGATCGCTGTCGAGTCCGCCCCGCTTGTCGGCGGCCACCACAGCCTCGGCCGGAGTCACCGCTTGACCTTGTCGGAACCTCTCCTCACCGACTGCTCAACAACTAGCACATCCTTAGCTTTTCTTCTTCATATTCCGCCCAGCTTTTCTTGCCGAGGGGCATCCTCACCGCCGATCCTTCGCTCCCGCAGATTCTCTCCGGGATTTTCTCCTCCTCAAATTTACGTGACTTGTCGCCAGAGCGTGATAGCTCGCTGAAATTCTAATCTTGCACATCGCCATCTCTCTCATCTCAAGTGTTACGCACGCTCGATGGAACGCACCGATAACCGCTGCGGGTGGACGCTCGATGTTGCGCAAGACTCGGCTGAATCTTCAGATGTACTTCGCGCTAGGGCTGTCCCTCCTTCCGGGCGAAAGCAAATGAAGATCGCTTCCTCGCCATGGGTTTTGGGTCACTGGAAGGCGCCGACAAACCGATGGCACAGGTCCGCCCACGAAGAGATGGAGTTGTCCGGCAAGTGCATGAGCCAAGATCTCGACGCTGGGCTTGAGCACCGCGGAAGTAGTTGGCAAGGATCTTCGTCAGCCCCGCAGAGCCCGCACCGCGATGGTGTAGACGCCGAGGAACTCCAACGGATGTATCCTGCCATCGCATACTTCTCGCACGCCCTGTTTGAAGTTTTGGCATCAACATCGACTGCCGCAGCTCACGGGTGAACGCAGGCAACCTACCGCAGACGGTAAGCTCGTTCTTCGGGCGCGTATATCGACAACGGGTATGTGCGCTGGTCGATTGACGCCGCTTTTTCTACGCCGGCGCGGTACAAGTATCTCGCGTCGCCGTTTGGAGAACGTGGTGTTGATCGCGGCGAGCTCGGGTCCAACGACGCGTGGAATCGGTGTCGAGGTTGGCCCGGCGAGCCGGGCGATCTTGGCTCGGGCGGGAGTGGACGTGGTGGCACCCCATCGGTCTTGCGGTGTTCGGCCATTACTCGGGCGCTTCCCCGGGCTTCGGCGTGCTCACTGCCGGGCTTGTCGCGTTGGCGGCCGACGAGGTTTCTTAATCATGGCCTCTAGTCGCCGATATTGTCTCGCGCCGAGGGTAATCTAGAAGTAGCCGAAGCTCGGGCCAGCCTCCTCCGAGTCTTCGGCGGGCGGCGAAGCAGGCGAGGCGGATATGCTCGACTCTAACCGGGTTGGAAGGAGCAGTACTTTCGCCTAGGGGACCGCGACTCACTCGTACAAAGATGCCGGCGCAGCATGCGGGTCTTGAACGCCTCACACTCCACCAGCTTGGCCTTGTTCCACGCGCAGCACGTGTTAGGGGCACCGTGGAAGATCGATCTTGCACCTCCCGAGAGGGGTGCGGATATCCCGGACGCCGAAGCTTATGGGCCTTGTCCTGACTGGTGACGACGTGAGTCCCACCGCCGGAGCTTCACTCTCCGCCGCCCACCCCACCGCCCGCTTGTTCGTGGCATGAGGATAGTCGCAGACGGAGAGGCCACCTCGTAAGCTTCTTCTTCGGTGGCATGTCGATGAAGATGTTGATGTAGCGCGCGCGGAGACCGGATCAGGATCGCACAACCTCGATGCCCCCTACCTGGCGCGCCAAAGATGTCGTGGGGGAAACGAGCACCTATGGGGCAGGGCCCCTTCTGGTCCGGCAGGGAGCGGAGGGTCGCGCGAAGAGCAGATCGAGGCGAAGGCACGCGGGGGATTTTACCCAGCTTCGGAGCTCTCCAGAGAGATAAAACTCCTACTGCTGCTTTGTGTTTTTATATTGTTCTTGCTCGAAAGCGCGGTATGCGCTGTAGTCTCAATGAGTCGAATCCCAACCCCCTCCCACGCGCGCACGGGCCTCCTTTTATAGTCTAAAGGGTCACCGATGTGGCAGCGAGAGAAAGGGCAAAAGGTAAAAACATGGGTTGGTACAACCACTATCTACATGTGTCCCCTACCTAACTCGACGGCAGGGACAAGGGCATTTAATGCCCGTCCGGTCCCCGCCTAACAAAGGCAGAAGCGACCGTTAGGGCGCCACCGATCGCCACGATGGCCTCCCTTGTCAGCTCCATGCTCCACCTCGCGACCTGGTTGCAACCGCACCGCCACGCACCGTGAGCGATCCCGAGGCGACACGCCGTCGGTGAGCCGGAGCGCATGCAGAGTAGTGGAGCTGGCCATGCAAGTGCCTTGCCGCGTCTCTGCCTTGTCGCACCCGCCAGCTTGTCGCTGTTGGGTCTTTGCCGACGCCGCAGAAAGCCGGCAAGCTTTCTAAAGTGCCTTGTTGGCCTTCCCAAAGAAGCTCTTCTTGCCTGGTTCTTGTCCTTCCCGCAAGCTTTGTTGTCGGGCCTTTGTCTTCTCGACAACACTTTGTTCTTGAATGGCAAGAAATAGGAATGACGGAGGGTCTTGGCGACGCCTAAGAAGCTCCTTGCCGCAGACGCCGCGGCCGTCTGCAGACAAGTTCGGGTACTAAGGTACCTTATTTTAGCACACCGACACTGGCCTCCGTATGGTCGCTGCCTCCTTGCATCGCGCTGTTATCGCGGACGACGCATTGTCGAGCTCTTCGTCTCGCGACCCCATCCGGCCGCCATGGACCCAACTGCGGCGCCTTTGCGCTGCTGCATCATCGCCCCCACCTTCGCGTGACCTTCGCTCATTGCCGAGGCTCGCCTGGCCTTGCCCGCCTTCGCCCGCCACCTCCTCCCGTGTTGCAGCACTGCTGCCCTCAAGACAAGACACCAAGGCCTCGCCATCGCCAAGATAGCTCCGGCCACTCTCGCGTCAAGGCCTGCACCTCGGCCGCCTCGGCCCACGCCCGGCCTCGTGGTCTCACAGGCCGAGGCCGGGCGGCTCCGGTCTCACGGGCGCCTCGCCACATACCAGGCGCCTGCCCGATCCACTAAGGCCCTCGGTCTATGGCTAGGGGCCCACCTCAAATAAATGTTATTAAAAATAAGATAAAAGAGAATAAAATATAAAATAAATGTAATTAACAAAGTAATTAATTAATTTAATTAATCATAATTAGATTAATCTAATTATCGATAACCTAATTAATCGTTAGTTAACTAATCACCAATGATAGCCGGAACTCCACGCTGTTTATTTGACCAAATAACCTCTGCTGATCACGACGCTATGTCGACAAAGAAGTTGATGCAATAGTACTAATTTCAATTAATTTAATAATAATAAAATAGAAAATGATTTTAAAACTTTAAAATTAATTATAAAACCAACCGTAGTTTGATGGAAAACTTGTACATGAAAGTTGCCTGTAACGATTTAGACTAATCCAGATACGCAGCCTGCTCGTCCGCCACGCCCCCTAGCATAGTGAACTCCGCAACATTTCACCTTCGGCTCATCTGTCTGAAACGCCAAACACCGGGATACTTTCCTGATGTTTTCCCTTCACCGTATCACCTCCTACCTGCTAGGTCACCTCTAGCAATCACAGACACATGCTACGCTTGTGATACTTTGATTGCTCATATTTATTGTGTTCCTCCGCTATTTCTTTCCTAGATTCTAAGGCTGCCGACAACCCCTAGTTCGACTATGGTGTTGACGACCCTCCTTGCTGTGAGCAACCAGGCAAGCCCCCTTGATCACCAGATATCGCCTATTCTTCTCCTTGCTGCTTGCATTAGAGTAGTGTAGCATCATCATCGCTTCGATTAATCCTATTCTGTTGCATTGCCTGTCATTGTTTCTACAACTGTTGATACCTTATCCGCAATCCTAAATGCTTAGTATAGGATGCTAGTTTATCATCATTGGCCCTACATTCTGTCACCGCCATGCTATTATCGGGCCGTGATCACTGGTGGTGATCACGGTATATACTATACATATATACATACTATAAAGATGGTGACTAAAGTTGGGTTGGCTCGTTGAATACCCGCATGTGATTCGGTTAAGGGGGCTGAAACGACAGGTGGCTCCATCCCGGAGAGGTGGGCCCGGTCCCTGCTGCCTCGATCAGTTATTTTGGCGGCATAGCTTATTGTAAGGTGTTGAGACCACCTAGGCGAGAGGTGGGCCTCGCACTAGTCGGCATCCGCGCCATTACTCCAAAATAACACGCTTAACGAGATCTTGGTATTTGATCCGAGTCCGCCACTAGCCTATACGCACACTAACCAACTACGGGAAAGATATGGGCACTGATGTCATGGTATCACCAGCCTTTGTGATGTCACGAATCGAAGCGCGCTGCCGGATTGAACGTAAGCCCGTTTCTGTATTAAGGGGCTAGTTATGCTTCTAGCCGCCTCACAACGCAAGTGTGCATGGGCGATGGGCCCAGCACCTGTGCTATAGGATTTAGACCGCGTGCTGACCTCACAGCTTAGGTAGGGCTGCGACGTGTTGATCTTCCGAGGCCGGCATGACCCGTAAAAGTGTGTCCTGGACAAATGGGATCGAGCGTTGGTTATGTGGTGCACCGCAGGGAAGTTTATCTATTCAATAGCCGTGTCCCTTGGTAAAAGGACGCATTCGGAGTTGTACCTTGACCTTATGACAACTAGAACCTGATACTTAATAAAACACACCTGCATAAGTTCCACAGACAACCCGTGATCGCTTCCATTGTATGACTTTAGGGAGGTTCGCCGGTAGGATTATGCTATGCCATGCTACTTGGAGGACTTCAATCTACTCTTCTACATGCTGCAAGATGGAGGCTGCTGTAGTTTAGTCTTCGATAGGACTAGCTATCCCCTCTTATTCGCATTCGCAGCTCACCCATCGATGTTGCTCTCCTTACACATATACCCATGCATATGTAGTGTAGATCCTGCTTTACAGTACTTTGGATGAGTACTCACGGTTGCTTTGTTCTCTCTTTTCCCTTTTCTCTTTTCTTTTCGGTTGCTGCAACCAGACGTTGGAGCCTGTGATCCAGACGCCACCGCCGATTTACTTTACTCCTACTACATTGGAGGTGTCGGGGTTCGTAGCACGAGCACCTATGGGGTGGCCCCTTCTAGTCCCAAGAAGGGAGCGGAGGGCTGCACGAAGAGCAGACGAGGTCGAGAGCACGCTGGGATTTTACCCAGCTCGAGCTCTCGAGAGATAAAACCCCATCGCTGCTTTGTGTTTGTATTTGTTCTGGCAATCATGGGTATGCCATCAAGGAACCAAATTCCCAACCCCTTCTACGCATGCGCATGGGCCCCTTTTATAGTCTAAAGGTCACCGGCTGTGGCAGCGAGGAAGAGGGGTAGAAAGGTAAAAACGCAGGTTGGTACAACTGCTACCAACAAGAGGTCTCCTACCTAACTCGACGGTAGGGACAAGGGCATTTAATGCCCGGCTCCTGTCGCCCTAACAAAGGTAAGGAAGCGATCGTTAGGGCGCCACCGACGCCACGATGGCCTCCTTGTCACTTTCGCTTGCACCAAGACCAAGATATCGCGCTTCACATACCGCCACGCGGCTCCCGGATAGTCCCGGGTGACACGCTGGATGCGCTGGAGCTTGGGTGCAGAGGAGTTTTGCCGCGGCAAGTGCCTTGCCGCTGCCGTGTCTTATCGCGACCCGATGTAGCTTGCCGCCGCTGCCTTGCCGGACGCCGGGCGCCGCGCAAGTTTTCCGGTGCCTTGTTTGGCCTTCCCGCAAGCCCTTTTGCCGGGTTTATGTCCTTCCCGCAAGCTCCTCTTGCCGGGCCTTGTCCTTCCTGTGAAGCTTCTCGCCGGGCCTTGTCTTCTTAGTTAACACTTTGTTCTTGAATGGCAGAATGGGAGTGCGGAGGATCTTGGCGGCGCCCGCAAGCCTTGCCGCTGACGCCATGACCGCCTCGCAGACAAGTTCGGGTACTAAGGTACCCCTACTTTAGTACACACCGACAGAGCCCTCGGCCCGGCCACACATGCAAGCCGAGCGCCAGTTGGCTGTGCCCAAATAGTGCATGTGCACGCGCTGCCTGGGTCCAAACCGAATCCACTCAGATCCACCGCTCTCTGTGAATTCGGCACGCCACAATTGCAGGCCATGGGAGGCGGGTGGCGGCGTGATTTTCGAGGCGCCCATCCTCGGATCACGGGCGGGCGAGGTCACCTCACCCGCCGCCTCATTTCTCAGATCCCCGCCACACGGGCTCCCGCGCTTGGGTCGGGCGGTGGAGGTGGGAACTGGCCGCCACGAAGGGGGGCAGCGGTCGGCCCCACCCCCTGCTTCCTTTGCCCTCGATTCGCCGAGCGGGTGGCCGAGCCCCCACCTCGGCCTCCTTTAAGAAGGGCGAGAGGAGAGCGCAGAACCCAAGACTTCCTTATCTCCACCTTCCTTCACGCCTGCTTCCCTTTCTCATCCGCCATGGAGAAAGGGAACCCTGGTCCTTCATCGGTGGCAGCGAGGGTCGCCGCCAGACAAGCATCCTCCCCACCTCGGCGCCTGCAGGTGGCAGAGCCAGCCACAAGGGGAAGAGGAGGGGCGAGGTCGTGGGCGAGGTCGAGGCGACTGCCGCTGCTGGGGAAGAGGCGGACGGGCAGCTGGCAGCTTCGCCCGCCGGGCGGTTCCTCTCCCGGGGGTCCATACAGGGACGCACCCTATGAAGTTCTTCGTCAGTTACGCTGGCGCCATCGCCGCCCGCTTCCAGCCCGCTTGCAAGCGATGGAGCTGAGCTGCCCGAGACGCTGAGATTGGCGATGAGGGGCTGGGGATCAGCGGCACGAGTCGGCCACAGTATCCCCAGCCCCTAACGTGATGTATCTTGATCGAGGGTGGAAGACGTCACCGATCCACAGCCTCGACGGCGGGTTTACCCTCCATTTAAGTTAATGGAGGGCGACTCCTCTCCGGCCAAGGTCTTCGGGACTCCGCGACCCGGCGAGATGCTGCGGACAGCTCCTCCGATAGCAAAGACTCGAGAGCGAGAGTGACGAGGAGGAGAGCGACAATGACGACGAGGGCGGCGGGTCCGACCAGGCGCCGGTGTCGCCTCGCCAGGCCACCGGGCGCACCCTCATCATCCGGTCGCCGCCTCAACTCCCGGTCGCCCCTGGGCGGCCGGCGGGGGAGGCTGCGGAAGAGGGCCGGGCACGGCAAGGCCAAGTCGGAGTACGACCGCGGTGCCTCGACAACAGGCCGACGCCCCGCCTCCAGCTCGAAGCTCGCTCTCCGCCATCACCATCCAGCCTTCGGACGCCCCGGATGTTCTCTTGGTGTCTTCGCACTGTAGTTCGCCTAGGCGCCTTTGCCTTCTTCTCGCCTCCTTGACCTACCTCCTAAAAGGGGGACAGAAAGGATTACGGCATCTTATCTTTTCAACTTGTAAGCCTTTGGGCCTTAGCTGCATTTAAAACTTGGAATCCTCTCTTCATGTTTTTCATCCTCTATGGACTGCATTCGAGTGGGATGTTTTTATGAAAAGGGAAGCTTACACGTTATATCCTTTACTTGATTCTATGCCTTGTATGTTTTACCCTATGCTTTGAGGAACTTGCCGACGCAAGCACTCTTGCCGAAAAGCGGAACATCAGCAGAGTCTGGGCGGGCGTTGCTGCTCCCAAGAAACCTTGTCGGGCTTAGTTGCAGAAGACTTGTATTGTTGAGCGACTCAAACAAATCAAGGGCGCAACTTAGCCACGAGCCGATTCCTCCCGCTACAGTGTTTCCCATACAAGGGATGGTCGCTCAAGGTATATAACTTCGCCCTCAAACCCATAAAAGGATGCATGATGAGGATGAAAACCTATTCGATATCACAGAGCTCTAAGCAACTCGCTTGCCGATGAATCTTAGTACTGCTGCAGCCCCTCAAAGAACGCCGTCGCTGGGACCTGTGTGCCGGGCGCACCTTTCTCCTTTTCCTTGTCGCTGTTATTTCAGTTATGAGAACAACTTAGTCGCTGCCGCAACAAGTTACTTTAATATAACTTTGCCGCGGGCAACGCTTGCTATGTTATATCCTTTACTGGCGTCACATCCCTTGTATGTTTTTACCCAACGCTTTGAGGGAAACTTGTTTCAAAAGCACACTTGCCGAAAGTGCGAACATCAAGAGTTCTTGGTGGTGTTGCTCAGCCCAACAAACCTTGTCGGGTTAGTTGTAGCGCCGCTTGTATTGTTGAGCGGACTCGAAAACAAATCAAGGGCTTAACTTAGCCACGAGCCGTTCCTCCGCCGCACATGTGTTTTTCACACAAGGCACGGACGCTCAAGGAGTATAACTTAAAAACTTAAAACTTGATCATGCTCAAACTTTGGCAACTTAGCTTTTCACGCCTGTGTTCCGACAAGGCCATGCTTTTTGAACGACGCCGGTCTCACCTCGATCCTCTCCTCTCGGCTTCCGGCTGCTAACTTTGCTTTATATGAAGGGCAAGAAAGCTTGTCGGTAGCGAGTAGCCTGCATCAAGAAATCAAGACGATCTTCTCGAGGAGCAGGGCGCAGCTTGCCGCAGCTGCTGTTGCTCTAGCTCATCATAAGCGAGTACCGAGGCGATCCGTGACACGAGGAGAGGGGCCGAGATGTCGAGCCTCCGCACCTAAAAATGGCCAGATAAAGGGATTGTTTGGAGAGCTTGAGCTGCCGATGAATCTGCTTGGAGTGGAACTCGCACGCTTCACACTTGGTTACTTGTGCAGTTGCATCATGGAGGGCTGTCATTAAGAAACCTTGCCAAGGCTTTGCTTGAAGCGCTCTTGGCGCCAATGTGGTGACCACATATGCCTCCGTATCTCCGCCAGAGTTTCTTCCTTCTTCCCGGAGATGCACTTCAATTTCACGCCGCTGAATCTTTCTTCAGCATAAAGATGTCATCGGCTAAACTGGTACATACTTGATTGCCGGGCTACTCTCTCCGCTTGCTTTCTCGAAGTTCTCCCCGTCTCAAGGAAATGGACTATCTGCTGCCCATGTTGGAGCCATGCTCGACAACAAGGACTAAAGGCGATCAAGGAACATCCGCTTACCGCAAGAATCGATCCCGCCGAAGTGATGTTCTCGCGCAAGCGTGTTCTGACACAGCTTGTCGGGAGCGCTCTGCTTAACGTAAACAAGCCCTCGGGCTTGTCGGAGCAGATCGCCATCAAGACTTTCGTGGTTGATCCCGGGACCTTCTTGGTGGCGGCTTCGGGAGCTCACGGAAAGTAGTCGCCAAGAAGCAACTTTCTTCTTGATCTATCCATTGATGGTGTTACGATGGTTGAGTCGCTTGAGCACAAAAATTCCTGGTTCCACAGCAATTTGAGAGCAACACACTTTGACAGCCGCTCTGCAATGTCATTCTCGAGCTCTTGAACGTGTTCCATCCGCAGGTCGCCAAAATGTTCTTCTAGCTTCTCACTTCATCGATGTATGCTTCCATCAAGGACTCGATAATCTTTGTTAACTTGGCGACGACAAGTTGTGAATCACCCCGATAATAAGCTTTGATCCCAAGTTCTCGCCGCTGATCCCGAGTCCGCAAGCAAGCCTTCATACTACTGAAGATTGTTTGTTTCTTGCTCCTTGGGAAAGTGCATTTGGACCACGACTTGAGGTGCTCTCCGTGGGTGCGATAAGTAGTACGCTCAGACCGGCGCGCTTTGCAGCGAGAAGGCACCATCAAAGTACATAATCCATTCCTTGCTCGCCTTGACGGGATGCTCTTCTCCGAGTTTCTTCATCGGGTGTCAGGCCATTCTCTATATATGAATTCTGCCAATGCTCGGCTCGATAGTTGAGGTACTCAAACATGAGGCCAAAGCTTGACAGCCCAAAGGCTCACTGACAATCCCGCCTGCTTCGGATTCCGCAAGATCCTCTTCAACGGAAAGCGAGTGACAACCGTGGATCTCATGTGCTTGAAAGTAATGGCGCAGCTTCTCGAGGCCATGAGTAGGCCGGCAACTTCGCACACCGTAATACCTTGATCTAGCCTCGCAGGAGGGAACTGACAAAGTAAACCGGGCGCCGCACCATCTTCTTCGCTTTCTTCCGCAATCAGACAGATCTATCTCTGTCTGAGCTGTAACTTGTCGGGAAGTCTCGCTTGTCGCTGGGCTCGCTTGTCACGGGGTCGCTGGCTCATCATCCCGCCTCCTCCGCGAACTAACGAAGCACTAACCACTTGATTGGTCACCGCCAGATATAGCAGCAACTTCTCTGTGGCTTAGGTGCCATAAGTGTTAGAGTGGAGGATAGGTATCTCTTCAAGTCTTGTAGCGCAGCCTCCGCTTCGAGTCCATTTCATTGACCCGCCTTTTTCAAAATCTTGAAAACGGTGCAGGCCAGCAGCAGACTTAGAAATGAACCTACCGAGAGCGCAACACAGCCGCAAGTTCGCACATCATTGACGCGCTTCGGTGCTTCGACCGCTCAATGGCTTTGATCTTGTCGGATTGGCCTCGATCCTCGGCTGGTGTACCGATGCGGTTGTATTCTCCCACGGGTCGGGCTAACGACTTAGAGGCATAACCGCATTGAAAGCAATGTCGCAAGTGAGGTAATCTTCACACAACCCATGTAATACATAAGGGAAAAGAGATACATAGTTGGCTTACAATCGCCACTTCACACAATTACATGAATAAAGCATTACATCATCCAGATACAATCAAGGTCCCACTACGTAACCAAAATAAAAGAAGAACCCCAAATGCATAAAGGACCTCGATCGACCCCTAACCGGGCTCCACTCATCGATCAACTAGAACGAAACAACACAACGGGCAAGATCTTCATCGAAGCTCCTCCTTGAGCTTGGTTGCGCCACCGCCGGGTAACATAGGCACCCGCAAACTGGTTTGAAGTATCCGTGAGCCACGAGGATTTCAAAGAATTCTCGCACCCGAGATCAAGACTATTTAAGCTTATAGGAAGGATGTAGTAATGAGGTGGAGCTGCAGCAAGCGACTAGCATATATGGTGGCCAACATACGCAAATGAGAGCGAGAAGAGAAGGCAAAGCACGGTCGATAAAAGTATGATCAAGAAGTGATCCTATAGCAACTCACGCCAAGCATAACTCCAACACTGCGTGTTCACTTCCGGACTACGGAAAGAGACCATCACGGTTACACACACGGTTGATGTATTTTAATTAAGGTCAACTTCGGTTTTCTACAACCGACATTAACAAATTCCCATCTGCCACATAACCGCTGGCACGGCTCGAAAGTTTAAACCTCGCAGGGTGTCCTAACTTAGCCAATGACAAGTTCTCGCGATCAACTAATGAATAGACCTTCACCCAAGACATCCGATCGACTCGTATCCCAGACATCAAGACATTTTGACAATGGTAAAACAAGACCAGAAGTCACCTCGAATGTGCCGACAAATCCCGATAGGAGTCGCAGACGCACTCGCTCGTGGCACACCGGATGGGTCAGCCTTCGAGTAAAACCAGCCTCGAGTTGCCTTCCGAGGTGGCTCCCGCGGTCAGACGGCTTGGACCAACACTGGGAGCACCGCCCGGGGCTAATAAAGATGACCCTTGGGCTCCGGAAACCCAAGGGAAAAAGGGCTAGGTGAGGCAAATGGTAAAAGTCAATGTTGGGCCTTGCTGGACAAGTTTTATTCAAAGCGAACCGTCGTGGGGTCCTATAAATCACCCGACCAGAAGGAACGCAAAAACCGGGAACATAACACCGTATGACGGAAACTAGGGCGCAAGAGGAACAAAACACTGTGCATAAGGCCGAGCCTTCCACCCTTTACCAAATATATAGATGCATTAATAATATAAGAGATATTGTGATATCCCAACAAGTAAACATGTTCCAACAAGGAACAACAACTCCATGTCCCAACAAGGAACAAACTTCAATCTTCACCTGCAACTAACAACGCTATAAGAGGGGCTGAGCAAAGCGGTAACATAGCCAAACAACAGTTTGCTAGGAAAGGTGTCAAAGGTTAGAGGTTCATGGCAATTTGGGAGGTCGACAAGCAAATGGTAGGCATCGAGCATTGGCATAGCAAAAGAGCGAGCAAACTAGCATAGCAAAGATAGAAGTGATTTCGAGGGTATGATCATCTTGCCTGAAATCCCGCAAGGAAGAAGAACGAGTCCATGAAGAAGACAAACGGACGAAGTCGAACGGATCCTCACAACTCCGAACGAAACCGGTTAACGAGAGAAGCAAACCGAAAGAAGCAAACAACATGGTAAACACACAAGCATAATCATGGCATGATGCACAAACAAGTATGATGCATGTCCGGTTTAATGAGGCATGGCATGGCAAAGTGCAACGAACAATACTACAAATTATGGAGCTCAATATGCAACGAGTTGCATGTTGAGGAAACACCACATCAATTATTTAGTTCTCTCTGTTATGTACCCAACAATATTAAGTGTTATTAAACATGGCAAGAGGTGAAGCATAACAAAAACTATACCATCTAAACAATTTAAATGGGGCCGGATATAAAAACAACAACCGTAAATCTCATATGCATTTAGCATTTAAAGCAACAACAAGTTTAAACATTTTAATTGTTGTTATCATGATGCGGATGACATATGCAAGTTTTATGCAATTTTATGAAAACGCTGACATGAGCATGTTATGAAGCATTTGTCGCCATGGCGAACAAAAAGGTGCCACGGCGAACGAAACGAAAAGGGTGCCATGGCGGCGAACGAAAATGGTGCCACGGCAACATATCCAAAATGATGCCACGGCAACATATCGTTATCCGATAACTCAAGGAGATATCGGTGCAAAAGGAAGGCGTGGGATGCAAACGATGGTGGGTGATCCCGATTCCGGTTCCCACGGATTAGTGGCAAGGAAACGCTGACAACCGGACACGGCAAGCAAACGGCATATCATACAACAAGGGCATCGCTCATCGACGTCGCTCTCGGTGTTATACCTTCAAGCGCATTCTGGAGCGGTTCGGGTTCGACGGCGAAGTAGTTGTACTCGAGTTTAAGGTAGTGGTACATCTCGTAGTGGAAGTAGTTGTTCGCGTCCCGTGATGTACGGGGTCCAGAGGTGTTCGAGGGTCGACGGTAGTGGTAAGTAGTGGTACACGGCGGATCGGCGGTAGTGGTACACGCTCGCGCCGGGTACTTGGTGAAATCCACGGGTGTAGAGGTACACTTGTCGTCGTAGTGGTAGTCGCTCACGATCACCGCGATGTAGTCGATTTCTGGCGTTCCAACGCCTTTCGGCGAGTGGTACTTGACGATCGCGCGGTGGAGTCGTGACTTCGGCGTCACACGAAGTCGAACTTGGTGGTCTTGCCGAACCGGCGGGTACTTGACGAACCACACCGTAGTCAGTCGCACGCCGTAGTCGACTTGACAAAAATCACACCGGCCAGTACACAGCTCATAGACATCCGGGTCATCAGAGGTACTGCCGCTGTAGGGACTCCCACGCGGAACTTGGCAGCAGCAGTCCAGTGAGGGGTCAAGAGCGGTCCAGCATCGGGCCGGGGCTGATCGACGGACATGTCCGGCCTTCCGACACGCCCGGCGCGATGAGGAGGCAGAAGGCCATGGCCGGACGGGTGGCCAGGAGGCACGCCGGGGCGAGGCGGATGGCGTCGGCCGAGCAGCATCGGGAGGGAGGAGCGGATCGAGCGTAAGGGGCGCCATGGCGAGGCAAAGAGGAATGCGCCATGGGCGGCAAGTAGACGAGGAGAGGGAGCAAAGGAGGAGCACGGGCATGGCGCCGAGGGCCGGCGTTAGCCGACGGGCACTGGCACGCGAGCGAGGAGGCCGAGCCCGGCAACGGTGAGGGAGGCGCGGAGCTGCAGGCCTGGAAGACTATGGCGGCTCTGCTGCTGGCGGTGTCCTGGCGCCAGGGAGGGAGATGGAGAAGACGAGGGATCGGGAAGGACGAGGGGGTGGCGGCGCTGGTGTTGGGGTCGAGCGAGGAGGGCATGGAGATCGAGGGCTGCGCCTGTGAGAACGAGGGAGATGGTGGAGACCGAGAGAAGAGCGAGAGAGATGGGGACGCAGGGCTGCGCGCCGAGGAACGGAGGAGGGAGAGGATAGATCGGCGGGAGAGAGCGGGCTAGGGTTAGATCGGGCCGCCGGCTGGCCT
This sequence comes from Aegilops speltoides, assembly GCA_021437245.1. Classification (NCBI taxonomy): domain Eukaryota; kingdom Viridiplantae; phylum Streptophyta; class Magnoliopsida; order Poales; family Poaceae; genus Aegilops; species Aegilops speltoides. Next base: position 13,952 of record JAHHZJ010000277.1, on the reverse strand, counting down.
TAGAGCAAATGGGCCACTGCTTGCAAAACCAGCAAGGCTGCTAGGCTTAGGAGACTGGCACGGCTCGAATCTCTCTTTCCTCACACACATGATGTAAGAGAGAAAAAATAAGAGAAAGAAAAGGAAAGAAAGAAGAAAAGGTTTAGAGGAAGAATTTAAGATATGGGTATTTTCCTGACTCGCAAAAATATGCTCGCTCCAAGAAAATAGAAAGAGGCATGATTGAAAGATTTAATTCAAACACATTTGAATTTAATTCAAATGGGTTTGAACTAGGACTAGGATTCCGCAACATTTCAAAAAGAGTTCGGATTTTTGGTGGAGCTCCTAAAATGACGTAAATAATTTATGGGCAAGGTGGAGACCAAACTTGAAGCGTAAAAGGAACTAAATTATTTTGCAAGTGTGTTTTGTTAATTCCAAATGAATGGAATATTTAATATAGCCCCTAAATATCGGTGGGTATGTTATAAAGAGAAGTCATCCTTCCTCGATTTAAATGGATCAAAAAATCCATACGATTTATTTAGTTGAGTTTTAAAAATTAATGATATGATGGCATGATGACATGATGCAATGCAAGAGATGGCATGATGAATGCAACGAACAAAACAAATCACATGACTTAAACTCGTAATAGCCGGAAGTCTTCTCAAGCTCCGGTCTTGGGGCGCAACACTCCACCATTAAGAGAGGATCTCGCCCCGAGATCTAGAATGGCACCGAGAGAAACGGAAGAGAAAGAGAAGAGGTAAAACTAAGTTGCTTCTTTGACTTAACGAGTGAAACCATGAACCTTGAGAGGTTGAGCAATTAAAAGAAAGAGTACAACAGAGATGAACGAGATTGCAAACAATCCGCTAGAAAAGAGGAACAAGGAACATTACGAGAATTTGATTTGCAAAGACATGAATCAAGAGTTTCACGATCGAAAAGAATATGACCACCCTAGATAATGAGAGAGCCAAGGAACAAGAATGACAGAATTTGGACAAAGACTGCGTAGAAAAGAGAAGAAAAACTTGATGAGATGAAAAGATACTTGAAGAGATGACCCAACACTCCTAAGTTAAATGGTTAAGCAAGAAAAGAACATGATCCTCACAAAACAAGATGATGATTGAAGAGCACAGCATCACAATGCCTCCTAACGAAAGAATAGAAGCTAGACCATGGATAAAGGGATGGAGAAGAAAATGACAACTTCTACCACAAATTGAATTTGGAAGAGCATCCTTAAAAAGAAGGATTGAATAGAGTTGTTGGAAGACCAACAACTAAAAGAATAAGTTTGTAGTGGGCTTATGGAAACATCTCAACATTATGAGGTGACAACCGCCACTAACGGAAACAATTGCTTGCTTGAGATTAACGAAGAGATGAAAGCTTGTTCCATCAAGATGGAAAAGAGATAACTTGGGTCATTAATAAGCACCAAAATAGCAACATTCCTTAGGGAAGGCTTTAGGTGAAATCTATACCAAGATAACTCCAATGAAGAGATTGACGGATTTAAAATAACTCATTCTTGACAACATGAATAACCAAGGAAATTGTCAAGAGTGACATAACACCATCTCAAAAGATAAGGTAGAAAAAATTGCACTTTGGAATGCAAGATGAAGAATGCTTGAACTCCTCAAAACAAAACAAGTGTTGAGCACCATGTTTAATTTAGAGTATAGCTTGGTGGATCATAACTTTGAGAGAAATCTTGAAGAACAATTGAAGAATGAAAAGAATCCTTGACGAACCACCATGTAGAGCCTCCATGAAGAACTCCCAAACAAAAGGGTGATGAAAAGAAAGAGAAGTTGAAAACACAAGGTGAAGCCTTGCAATGATTTAGATGGAGCTTATGGCGTGATAATGCGGAAAACTGGAACTCCTAAGAAAGATGAATGAACAAGAAGCCAAGAATTTATTACTCCCGAACAAACTCCAAGGAAAGGATTAATCACTTGGATGAACAAGAATAAGAATTATGTTATGCTTATCCTTCACCAATTAAATTGATGACAATCAACGGATTTGGCATACTACTTATTCTCGTAGAAAGGATTAAAAGAGATATGGCAAAACTTGAGAAGGTCTTCAACGAACCACCGTAGGATGGGGAAGAACGAATGAATTATATGATAACAAGGAAGAAGATCTTGAAAGAACCACCGTGAAGAATTGAAAATGAATGTAGCAAAGGCACAATTCACCGAAGAATTGGAAAAAGAATGAAGATACTTGAGGGAATTTAGATACATGAATGAACTAAGAGATCACTAGCTGATTAGAGAATACTTGAATGATGCACCGTATGATTTGGAGAACGAGAGCCGAAAGCTTGAATGAATAATACCGAGATGATGGGCTTCAAAGAATGAAACTGAAAAGACTCCTAAAATGCTCCGGATGGTTGAAAAGATTCTCACAATCGAAAACAATTATGAGAGGATGGCAACAAGCTAGCACCATGAATCTTGAAGAGAATAGAGCAAGATTAAAGAGAAACTCTTCTTCGGTCTTCAAATGATGAGAATGACAATGAGAAACACCACCAAGAATTATTGAGGCACACCGAAGAATCAAAAGCTAAGAGGTTGAGCCAACTATGAAAAGAATTTGAAAGATCTTGGAGAAAAGCATTTGATCGATGATAACTCATTCTTACGCCAAACTTGGAGAAGAATTTAGGATAGCTCGGGAAAATAGAAGAGTCGTAAGATCCTCGAAAAGACCTGTGGGTTAGGGCCCACTCAAAAGAAAACACCGCTGAGAATGATATTAAAGAGAGATGTTGCACCGTTGAATTAAATGACTTGAATGAGATACCAATCTCAAATAGCTTGAACGGATGCAGAATGGAAACACAATCTTCAAGATATCTTGAGCACTCCGAACAAAATGAATAGTGAGAAGTAGAATGATTAAGAGGTACATCGGTATGAGAAAGCATTAGAAACGAGGAAAAAGGTATGATGAATATCGGAAGCTTGAATAGGATCCACCGGAGAATAAACAACAATGAAGGATGATGAACTTGAAGCTGTTGAGCATCTTCATGGAAATCACCGATAAGAACATTGATTGAAAAGAATGAAGAGACTTCACATGAATAAATGGATACTTGATAAAGAAATCTTAGTCCTTGAGGAAAAGGGTGGAGGGCGGAAAAACAAAGGCAACTTGTAGACGGATGAAACAAACACCGCTGAGAAGAAATGATAATTGATCTTGGCTGATGTTGAAGTGATCGGATCTACTTGAAGAGAAACACGCCGTTGAAAAGGATTGACATGACAATCTCGATTGTCGAGAAGGATTGGTATTCACATCGGAGTATGAGAACACCATTTCGAAAGGTATGGAATCAACACTTGACATTGAAGCAACTCAATACCACAACTCAAAACAAAAACAAAGGACTGGCTTGCGTATAAGCCGAACAAACATATGATAGAGATTTCGTCCGTTTTCGTGGTGGGCCTACACGGCTCAATCAGACAGCACCATCATGTACAAGGCAATGCACATGACATAACGGTGCCCCCCAGTCGGCATAGCCAAGGACTCTTAAGACACAACGAGACCATCAGAAACCAACCGTGAATAGGCGGACCACTAGACGCCGAACCCCAATTTCATATCATACATCCGCCGGAAAGATATCCTAAGAGCTACTTGAATTCCCACCTATAAAACTCCCAAACTTTCGTTATGTAATCTGTGTTGGGGATACAGGGAGCAATATATCTCACCCAAACTAACAATCCCTACATCCAAAGAGATCCATCCGTCAACACATAACCAAGAAACCTTCGAAATCGCTCTACCTCAACCTTCAAAAGCATCCGTTATACGAAGTCATGGCAATACTCCTGCACTCACCTCAAGATCAAGTTAGCGGGTTATCTCACCAACAACGCATAAAAGAGATTTTCGATGTCGCAGATTAAACTCGTATTCCAGAATCGCAACGATAAAATTATGACGACAACACCTGGAGCTCAACTCCCCGACACCGCCACAACCCCTAAATGTCAGAGGCAACCAAGACAATGTTGTCATCATAAAACCATCGAACGATTCTAAGATACCCGCTGATCCTAAAATTTTTTAGTGAAATTTGAGAAGAGAAGAGTCAAAACTCTACGCCGATACCTCACCGTAAGGTCAAGGACCGAGGAGTAAAAAGAATTCCTAAACTCTCCGATATATATAATCCTAAATGACTCAAAACATTTTTCTAGACACAACTCGCCACTAAAAACGATCAAGCAAAGGGGGGTTCTAAGGTCGGGAAGGCTCGACACCAACTTGAACGCCTCGATGCGGCTATATCTCCCACGTGTCGAAGCACGACTTAGAGGCATAACCGCATTGAAAGCAATGTCGCAAGTGAGGTAATCTTCACACAACCCATGTAATACATAAGGAAAAGAGATACATAGTTGGCTTACAATCGCCACTTCACACAATTACATGAATAAAGCATTACATCATCCAGATACAATCAAGGTCCCACTACGGAACCAAAATAAAAGAAGAACCCCAAATGCATAAAGGACCACGATCGACCCCAACCGGCTCCACTCATCGATCAACTAGAACGAAAACAACACAACGGCAAGATCTTCATCGAGCTCCTCCTGAGCTTGGTTGCGCCACCGCCGGTAACATAGGCACCGCAAACTGGTTTGAAGTATCCGTGAGCCACGAGGATTCAGCAATTCGCACCCGCGAGATCAAGACTATTTAAGCTTATAGGAAGGATGTAGTAATGAGGTGGAGCTGCAGCAAGTTTACTAGCATAATGGTGGCTAACATACGCAAATGAGAGCGAGAAGAGAAGGCAAAGCACGGTCGATAAAAGTATGATCAAGAAGTGATCCTATAGCAACCCACGCCAAGCATAACTCCAACATCAGTTCACTTCCTGACTACCGAAAGAGACCATCACGACACACACACGGTTGATGTATTTTAATTAAGGTCAACTTCGGTTTTCTACAACCGACATTAACAAATTCCCATCTGCCACATAACCGCGGCACGGCTCGAAAAGTTTAAACCCCGTAGGGTGTCCCAACTTAGCCCATGACAAGCTCTCGCGATCAACGGGAATAGACCTTCACCCAAGACACTCCGATCAGACTCGTATCCCCAGACATCAAGACATTTTGACAATGGTAAAACAAGACCAGAAGCCGCCTCGATGTGCCGACAAATCCCGAGATAGGAGTCGCACGATCTCGCTCGTGGCACACCGGATGGGTCAGCCTCACGAGTAAAACCAGCCCGAGCGTGCCTCGAGGTGGCCTCAAGCAGTTCGCCTGCTTTGGACCAACACCAAGGAGCACCGCCCGGGGCTAATAAAGATGACCCTGCCCGAAACCCAAGGGAAAAAAGGCTAGGTGAGGCAAATGGTAAAAGTCAATGTTGGGCCTTGCTGGACAAGTTTTATTCAAAGCGAACCGTCAGGGGGTCCTATAAATCACCCGACCGCAGAAGGAACGCAAAACCGGGAACATAACACCGGTATGACGGAAACTAGGGCGGCAAGAGTGGAACAAAACACTGCATAAGGCCGAGCCTTCCACCCTTTACCAAATATATAGATGCATTAATAATATAAGAGATATTGTGATATCCCAACAAGTAAACATGTTCCAACAAGGAACAACTCCATGTCCCAACAAGGAACAAACTTCATCTTCACCGCAACTAACAACGCTATAAGAGGGCTGAGCAAAGCGGTAACATAGCCAAACAACGGTTTGCTAGGAAAGGTGTCAAAGGTTAGAGGTTCATGGCATTTTGGGAGGCTGACAAGCAAATGGTAGGCATCGTAGCATTGGCATAGCAAAAGAGCGAGCAAACTAGCATAGCAAAGATAGAAGTGATTTCGAGGGTATGATCATCTTGCCTGAAATCCCGCAAGGAAGAAGAACGAGTCCATGAAGACGACAAACGGACAAAGTCGAACGGATCCTCATAACTCCGGAACGAAACCGAAGCTAACGAGAGAAACAAACCGGAAAGAAGCAAACAACATGGTAAACACACAAGCATAATCATGGCATGATGCACAAACAAGTATGATGCATGTCCGTTTAATGAGGCATGGCATGGCAAAGTGCAACTAACAATACTACAAATTATGGAGCTCAATATGCAACGAAGTTGCATGTTGAGGAAACACCACATCAATTATTTAGTTCTTCTGTTATGTACCCAAAAATATTAAATGTTATTAAGCATGGCAAGAGGTGAAGCATAACAAAAACTATACCATCTAAACAATTTAAATGGGGCCGATATAAAAACAAAACCGTAAATCCCCATATGCATTTAGCATTTAAAGCAACAACAATTTTAAACATTTTAATTGTTGTTATCATGATGCGATGACATATGCAAGTTTTATGCAATTTTATGAAAACGTTGACATGAGCATGTTATGAAGCATTTGTCGCTATGGCGGAACAAAAGGGTGCCACAAGCGTAAAACGAAAAGGGTGCTATGGCGGCGAACGGAAATGGTGCCACGGCAACATATCCGAAAATGATGCCACGGCAACATATCGGTTATCCGATAACTCAAGGAGATATCGGTGCAAAAGGAAGGCGGAACAAGATGCAAACGATGGTGGGTGATCCCGGATTCCGGTTCCCACGGATTAGTGGCAAGGAAACGCGCGTGACAATTCGGATACGGTGCAAGCAAGCATATCATACATGCAAGGGCATTCATCCACGACGTCGCCTCGGTGTTATACCTTCAAGCGCGCATTCTGGGCGGTTCGAGTTCGACGAAGGAAGTAGTTGTACCTGTGGTCACGGTAGTGGTACATCTCAGTGGAAGTAGTTGTTCGCGTCCCGTGGATGTTCGGGTCCACAGTGGTCTTCGAGGGTCGACAGAGTTGAAGTAGTGGTACACGTCGGGCGGTAGTGGTACACGCCTTCGCCGGGTACTTGGTGAAATCCACGCGTAGAGGTACACTTGTCGCCGCCGTAGTCGCTCACGATCACCGCATGAAGTGTAGATGTACATCCAACGACGGGCGTAGTGGTACTTGACGATCGCTGCGGTGGAGTCGCATACGGCACCGCTGCGTAGTCGAACTTGGTGGTCTTGCCGAACCGGTGGTACTTGACGAAATCCACACCGAATGTAGTCGCACGCCAGAGTCCGGCTACTTTTGCAAAATCAGTCCGCTGTAGTGATACACAGCAGACGCATCCGGCGGTCATGTAGATGTACTGCCGCCAGCAGGCGACTCCGCAGGAGAACGCGGAGGCAGCAGCAGGTCCAGAGGGGTCGAAGAGCGGTCCGCATCGGGCCGGGCTGATCGACGGACATGTCCGCCGACACGCCCGGACATGTCAGAGGTAGCGATGAGGGAGGCATACCATGGCGCGGAGCGGAGGGCCGGAAGGGCACGCCGAGGATGCGCGGGGCAGCGCCGAGCAGATCGGGGCCTGGAGGAGCGGCGAGCGAAGGGCGCCATGGCGGGCGCGAGAGGATGCAGCAAGAAGCGTAGCCAGACGAGGAGGCGAAGCAAAGGAGAGGCAGGCGGCATGGGGACGGAGGGCACGGAGTTAGCCGACGGCACTGAGCCGGGAGCGGGCGCGGCACGGGCGCAGGATGGAGCGAGGCGCGCAACTGCAGGCTCGGGAAGGTCCATGGAGGCCGCAGGCCGGTGTCCTGCGCCAGGGAGGGGAGATGGAGAAGACGAGGGATCTGGAAGGACGAGCGGGTGGCGGCGCTGGCGTTGGGGCCGAGCGAGGAGGGCTGCGGAGCGCTCGAGGGCTGCGCCGGCCGAGAACGAGGGAGATGGTGGAGACCGAGAGAAGAGCGAGAGAGATGGGGATCAAGGCTGCGGGCCGAGGAACGATGAGGGAGAGGGAGATCGTGGGAGAGCGGGCCTAGGGTTAGATCGGTGGGGGCCTGGGCCTGGCCTTAGAGGAAATGGGCCGCCTGGCTGCCGGGCTGCAAGGCTGCTAGGCTTAGGAGACTGGCCTGCTGGAATCTCTCTCCTCACACATCACGTAGAGAGAATAATAAGAGCAAAATCACAGGAAAGAATTTGGAGAGGGTTGTGAGGAAGAATATGAAAATAATCCTCCTGACTCGCAAAAATATGCCCTATTTAAGAAAATAGATTTGGGGATGATTGAGAGGTTGAAAAATAATTCAAGTTTGAATTAAATTCAAATGGCTTTGAGCCATTTTAAAAGGATTCCAAAACATTTCCAAAAGAGGTGAAATTTGGGGGGTTTAGGGCCTAAAAAGTTTGACTAATTTGGGAGAAAGGTGGAGACCAAACTTAAAGGAGAAAGGAACGAAATTATTTTGCAAGTGTGTTTTGGTTAATTCCAAATGAATGGAATATAGAATATAGCTCCCTAGATATCGGTGGGTATGTTATAAAGAGAAGTCATGCATCCTCGATTTACATGGATCAACAAATCCATACGATTTATGTAGTTGAGTTTTAAAAATCAATGATATGATGGCATGATGACATGATGCAATGCACATGATGCAAGGATGAAAACAACGAACAAAAACAAATCACACGACGAAACCCGGAATACTGGAAGGCATCTGAAGCTCCGGTCTTGGGGTGTTACAACACTCCACCACTATGAGAGGATCTTGTCCCGAGATCTAGAATGGCACCGGAGGAAAAACGGAAGAGAAAGAGAAGAGGTAAAACTAAGTTGCTTCTTTGACGAACGAGTGAAACCATGAACCTTGAGAGGTTGAGCAAAATGAATGAAAGAAAACAACGAAGATGAACAAAGTTGAAAACACTCCGTTAGAAAAGAGGAACAAGGGATACGATGAGAACCCAGAGGTTTAGTGATAAGATAGGTATTGAAACCACTCCGTTAAAACTAGATAGAGAAGGAATAAGATTGATATGATTTGGGCAAAGACTCCGATCGAAAGAAGAAGGAAAAACTTGATGAGGTGAAAAGATATTGAAGAGATGACACAACACTCAAGTTAAATGGATAAGCAAGAAAAGAACACGATCCTCACAAAACGAGGTGATCGGTGAAGAGCACAACATCACAATGCCTCCGTAATGAAAAAATAGAAGTTAGACCGCTGGGATAAAGGGACTGAAGAAAAATGACAACTTCGCCACAAATGAACTTGGAAAGCATCCTTGCAAGAAGGTTAGAATAGAGTTGTTGGAAGACCAACAACGAAAAGAATAAGTTTGTAGTGGGCTTATGGAAACATCTCAACATTATGAGGTGACAACCGGCCACTAACGGAAACAACTTGCTTGCTTGAGATTAACGAAGAGATGAAAGCTTGTTCCATCATGATGGAAGAGATAACTTGGGTCATTAATAAGCACCAAAATAGCAACATTCCTTAGGGAAGGCTTTAGGTGAAATCTATACTAAGATAACTCCAATGAAGAGATTGACGGATTTAAATATCTCATTCTTGACAACATGAATAACCAAGGGAAATTGTCAAGAGTGACATAACACCATCTCAAAAGATAAGGTAGAAAAAATTGCACTTTGGAATGCAAGATGAAGAATGCTTGAACTCCTCAAAACAAAACAAGTGTTAAGCACCATGTTTAATTTTGAGTATAGCTTGGCGGGTCATAACTTCAAGAGAAATCTTGAAGAACAATTGAAGAATGAAAAGAATCCTTGAGGAACCACCATGAAGAAACTCCATGAAGAACTCCGGTAATAAAAGGATGAAAAGAAAGAGAAATTGAAAACACAAGGTGAATCCTTGCAATGATTTAGATGGATCTCCGTGATAATTAGAGCTTGGAACTCCGGGAAAAAGAGAAGATGAAACAAATGAAACCGAGAATTTATTCATCATGAATAAACTCCAAAAGAAGGAATTAATCGCTTGGATGAACAAGAATAAGAATTATGTTATGCTTATCCTTCACCAATTAAATTGATGACAATCAACGGATTTGGCATACTACTTATTCTCGTAGATAGGATTAAAAGAGATATAACAAAACTTGAGAAGGTCTTCATGAACCACCGGTAGGATTGGAACAACACATGAATTGATATGATGAACAAGGAAGAGAGATCTTGAAAGAACCACCGTAAGAATTTAAAATGAACGTAGCAAAGCCACAATTCACCGGGAAGAATTGGAGAAAAAGAAAACGAAGATACTTGAGAGGATTTAGATACATGAGAACGAAGAGATCGACGAGCTGATTAGAGAATACTTGAATGATGCACCGGTATGATTTGGAGAACGAGAGCTGAAAGCTTGAATGAATAAAACTGAGATGATGGGCTTCAAAGAATGAAACTGAAAAGACTCCTAAAATGCTCCGGATGGTTGAAAAAGATTCTCACAATCGAAAACAATTATGAGAGGATGGCAACAAGCTAGCACCATGAATCTTGAAGAGAATAGCGCAAGATTAAAGAGAAACTCTTCTTCGGTCTTCACATGTTGAGAATGAAGATGAGAACCACCATGAATTATTGAGGCACACCGGAAGAATCAAAAGCAAAGAGGTTGAGCCAACTATGAAAAGAATTTGAAAGATCTTGGAGAAAAACATTTGACTGATGACAACTCATTCTTACGTCAAACTTGGAGAAGAATTTAGGATAGCTCTGGGAAAATAGAAGAGTCAGGTAAGATCCTGGGAAAAGACCTGTGGGTTAGGGCCCACTCAAAAGAACACCGTTGAAAAATGATTTAAAAGAGACATTGCACCGGTTGAATAAAATGTCTTGAATGAGATAACAATCTCCAAATAGCTTGAACGGATTGAGAATGGAAGCACAAATCTTGTGAGATATCTTCAGCACTCCAGAACAAATGAATAGCAAGAGGTGAGTGATTAAGAGGTGCATCGGTATGAGAAAGCATTAGAAATAAGGAAAGGAATACGATGAATATCGAAAGCTTGAATAGGATCCACCTTAGAAGAGACAACAATGAAGGATGATGAACTTGAAGCTGTTGAGCATCTTCATGGGAAATCACCGGATAAGAACATCGAAAGAAAAGAATGAAGAGACTTCACATGAATAAATGGATACTTGATTAAGAAATCTGTGTCCTTGATGAAAAGGGGGGAGGGCGGAAAACAAAGGCAACTTGGGACGGATGAAACAAACACCATTGAGAAAACTTAGAATTGATCTCATGGATGGAGAGAATGATGGGATCATCTCAAGAGAAGCGCACCGATTGGAAAAGAATTAACATGACAACCTCGATTGTCGAGAAGGATTGGTATTCACATCGAGGATGAGAACACCATTTCGACAAGGTATGGAATCAACACTTGACATTGAAGCAACTCAATACCACAACTCAAAACACAAAACAAAGGACTCGCTTGCGTAATAAGCTTGGAACAAACATATGATAGAAATTTCATCCGAAGTTTTGTGGTGGGGCCTACACGGGCTCAATCGCAGACACCATCATGTACAAGGCAAGGCACATATGACATACGGCGCCCCCGAAGTCGGCATAGATAGCCAAGGACTCTTTAAGACACAACGAGACCATCAGAAACCAACCGTGAATAGGCGGACCACTAGACGTCGAACCCCATTTCATATCATACATCCGCCGGAAAGATATCCTAAGAGCTACTTGAATTCCCACCTATGAAACTCCCAAATTTTCCCGTTATGCAATCAGGTGTTGGGGATACAGGGAGCAATAATATCTCACAAACTAACAATCCCTACATCCAGCTGTATCCATCCGTCAACACATAACCAGAAACCTTCGGATATCGTCTACCTCAACCTTCAAAAGCATCCGTTATACAGTCATGGCAATATTCTGCATTCACCTCAAGATCAAGTTAGCGGATTATCTCACCAACAACCGCATAAAAGAGATTTTCGATTCCATGCGCATTAAACTCGTGTATTCCAGAATCGCAACGATAAAATTATGACGACAACACTCGGAGCTCAACTCCCCGACACCGCCACAACCCCTAAATGTGTCAAGCAACCAAGACAATGTTGTCATCATAAAAGCATCTGAACGATTCTAAGATACCCGATCCTAAAAATTTTTAGTGAAATTTGAGAAAAGAAGAGTCAAAACTCTACGTCAGATACCTCACCGTAAGGTCAAGGACTGGGAGTAAAAAGAATTCCTAAACTCCGATATATATAATCCTAAATGACTCAAAACATTTTTCTAGACACAACTCGCCACTAAAACGACATCAAGCTGGGGCTCCAAGGTCGGGAAGGCTCGATTACCAACTTGTAACGCCCAGATGCGGCTATATATCCCACGCGGTCGGGCTACCCACTTAGAGGCATAACCGCATTGAAAGCAATGTCGCAAGTGAGGAAATCTTCACACAACCCATGTAATACATAAGGGAAAAGAGATACATAGTTGGCTTACAATCGCCACTTCACACAATTACATGAATAAAGCATTACATCATCCAAATACAATCAAGGTCCCACTACGGAACCAAAATAAAAGAAGAACCCCAAATGCGATAAAGGTCCACGATCGAATTCTAACCGGGCTCCACTCATCGATCAACTAGAACGAAACAACACAAAAGGCAAGATCTTCATCAAGCTCCTCCTTGAGCTCGAAGCGCCACCGCTTTAAACATAGGCACTCGCAAACTGGTTTTGAAGTATCCGTGAGTCACGAGGATTCAGCAATCCCGCATCATGCAGATCAAGACTATTTAAGCTTATGGGTAAGGTAAAGGCATGAGGTGGATCAAAGAAGTTTACTAGCATCAATGGTGGCTAACATACGCAAATGAGAGAGAGGAGAGAAGGCAAAGCACGGTCGATAAAAGTATGATCAAGAAGTGATCCTATAGCAACCCACGCTAAGCATAACTCAACATCAGACAGAGTTCATCTCCCCACTCACGAAAGAGACCATCACAGTAACACACGCCGTTGATGTATTTTAATTAAGGTCAACTTCAGTGTTTTCTACAACCGACATTAACAAATTCCCATTCGCCACATAAAATCATGGCACGCCTCTCGAAAGTTTAAAACCCGCAGGGTGTCCCAACTTAGCCCATGACAAGCTCTCGCGATCATCGGAAGGAATAGACCTTCACCCAAGACACTCCGATCGACTTTTATCCCAGACATCAAGACATTTCGACAATGGTAAAACAAGACCAGCAGAAGTCACTCAATGTGCCGACAACCTCGATAGGAGCTGCACATATCTCGCTCGTGGCACACCGGATTGTCCAAACTTCCTAGAGGGCCAGCCCAGAGTTGCTCCGGCTACCGGCGGTCGACGGTTTGGACCAACACTCACAACGAGCACCGCCCGGGGTAAGAAGATGACCCGGGCTCCTAAACCCAAGGGAAAAAGGGCTAGGTGAGGCAAATGGTAAAAGGCAATGTTGGGCCTTGCTGGACAAGTTTTATTCAAAGTGAACTGTCAGGGGGTCCCATAAATCACCCAGACGCTGAAGGAACGCAAAAACTGGGAACATAACACCGTATGACGGAAACTAGGGCGGCAAGAGTGGAACAAAACACAGGCATAAGGCCGAGCCTTCCACCCTTTACCAAATATATAGATGCATTAATAATATAAGAGATATTGTGATATCTCCCACAAGTAACCATGTTCCAACAAGGAACATCTCCATGTTCCAACAAGGAACAAACTTCAATCTTCACCGCAACTAACAACGCTATAAGAGGGCTAAAGCAAAGCGGTAACATAGCCAAACAACAGTTTGCTAGGAATGGTGTCAAAGGTTAGAGGTTCATGGCAATTTGGGAGGCCGACAAGCAAATGGTAGGCATCGTAGCATTGGCATAGCAAAAGAGCGAGCAAACTAGCATAGCAAAAGATAGAAGTGATTTCGAGGGTATGATCATCTTGCTCCGGATCCCGCAAGGAAGAAGAACGAGTCCATGAAAAGGAAAACACAAACGAA
>JAHHZJ010000276.1:0-164141 GCA_021437245.1 Aegilops speltoides | reverse complement strand
ACTACAACAGTAGTAAGATGAACGCCACCGAGGAAATCATATGTTATGTGTTATCCACAAGTGCATGAAAATTATCTGTGGAGATCAAAGTTGTTCAAGCTTGAATGAAAGATGAAATTCTTGACTAGATGTATGGTTTTTGGACAACGTAAATTATTATTGCCAAGAATATCTTTCTAGTAATAAAAAGGCACAAGATGATACACACGAACAAGTGAGCTCACAAGAAGAATCTAGCAAGGAAGAAGAGGCGGACTAATGGTTTGACCGCCTTCTCACAACTATTAATTTTGATAGTGGTTTCTTGCAATTATTTGAAGTGCTCACTGATGAACGTATGCCTACTATGGTATGAGTAAATTAATAAACTTGTTGGATAAATGTGCACTTATGTTATGTTCCTCATATCCAGTTTCTTCCACAAGTTGTAATGGTAAGATCCACCTTGAATTCCAATGTGCAGATGGTCGTGAGGAGATCATTGTAGCTTACAACAATGGTTGTGAGAGTGATGTCACTGAGGAAACATTACAATATGTTTTATGCACAAATGTCTGGATGTTACTCAATGAAATTAAACAGGTTCAAGACATTGAAGAGAGTGCCATACTTACTGAGAGGTATCGTGTAGTGACCATCATAGTAAATTATTGTGGTGAGTACTTATCTCTGCAATTATGATGTGAAGAAGAGGAGGAGGAGGAATAAGAACACGAATAAAAGGGGTTCACGATAAAAGAATTGTTTCGTACCCCTCCCCCCTCCAATTTATTCAAACTCTTTGATATGCCAGAATCAGAGTATGATAATTATAGTTTGAATGAACTTGATGATAATGAATTTGATGTGCAAGAAAGTCATCCTCCAAGTGAGGGGGATAATGATCATGAGTAGCTAAGAATCTTATTTAAAGAGCCTAGTGTTAACTATAATGGCAAACTAGATGAAGGAAATACTCTTGATTTATCTACACTAATATTCAACTATGCTTCTTTGGGCGATTTTATTATGCAGGGGAAACCATTAAGGAGTGTCGAATTATCCACTCCAAAGGAAGAATTTTATGAAGTGTTCCCCTACAATGATAGCCAGGGTGACATATTAAAAAAAATCATAAGTCTCTAACCCTTGCATTGTAGAAATACATGGAGACATGTCTTCCTAGTACGATGCATCAGTTCTCGCTTGAGAGGGAGGACCTCTTCACATACATGATGTCGATGCACCGCAAGAGGAAAGACTCCGACCACACTTTGCTATGAGATGCTCCAAATAGTGGCCGGAGACAAGTCCAACTACACACCGGGTCAATATCCCTTGGGATCCAGGTGGATTTATGGAGCATCGAAGCCTAGCTATATCGCTCTAAGGAAAGCACTATCGGGAGGCAGCCGGAAGTAAGTATGAGTCTTTATTAATTTCGAGTCTTTATAGTTCAGTTTGCATTCATATGTTTGCATTGGCTCTTTGCATGAATTACTATTATAGTTGGCTTGGTTAATTAAGTCTTCAATAGGTGAAACTTTTTGTCTGCTCAAAAAATTTATGTGGTACAAATTGCACTGTTGGTTATTCTAATATTTGCCTAGTACAAGTTATTGGACTAACCCCGCTGGAATTTTTGAAGAAAATGAAGCTTCCGACAAAACTGAGGAAAAGACGGTGTTTTATACGATCACCTATGGTCGTATGCGTGGTCGTATCGACCGAGGGGGGCGCCAACAAAAACATCTAGAGGCAACAGAGCCACCAACGGCGTGTCATGCGAGCGCAAGCGCTTGTATGCATGGTCGTAAGGCTCCTCAACAAAGACAGGCAGATTGCTAGAGCCAAAGACGGTGTCCCATACGAGCGTGTATGCTCGTATGAACCTCAGGGGCAGAAAGCGTCTAGAGAACAAGAGCGGAGCTTGCACGGTCGTAAGGCTCCTCAACAAAGACAAGCAGATTGCTAAAGCCAAAGATGGCGCCCCATACGAGCGTGTATGCTTGTATGAACCTCAGGCAGAAAGCGACCAGAGATCCAGAGCGCAAGACGGTGTCTTGTGCGAGCGCGAGCGCTCGTATGCCCGCTCGCATGGTTGGATGTCAACGTTGTGTGCCATAATAAAGTAAAAGACGTTGGATCATATGACCATGAGCGGTCGTACGTGCGCTTGTACCAAGGCAAGAAAATGTCCAATTTATTTATTTCTTGAAGCCGAGGTCAGTGGTTTATATTTTAACCATCTGTTTGCACTTTAACGTCTATTATTCACCTTTGAAGCATCCCAACCAATAAACGTTGTAGTTCTTCATATTTTCTTTTATTTCTTTTTCCCGACTGGGTATATGAACTAGGTTGGTGTACCAATCCATCTGTTCTTTTTATCTTGTGTGTTTATTTTTGCAGAGGTTTGGACCTAGTGTGGTGACACGTATGGTATGGTGCCACTTGTATGAAAACCTTCACAAGCCATTCGATCACTTCTATTCGACAAAATCATCAACTACAAGTGCCCGGTTCTACCGGACAACATCATAAATGTTTGACGAAGCATAGGTCCATGCCCATTAAAGGAGAGGTTATTTGCACCTCAACGGTTAAAGGTTTTTATTAACCTTGCTTACATGTAAGCTTGGGGAGGTAACCACTTTCCATACCCTTCTTTAATAAACTGCAATTTCTCTTTTCATAATTTTCTTGAGACTATTTCTTGCAAAGTTCTAAGCTTGGGGAAGTTATTTTTGCTTGTGTAGAGTCTTGTGTAATGATCCTCATCTGATAAATACTATGCAATCATGTGTCCCATTGTTTGATATGCCTAAATAAGTATGATTGCTCTGTATTTGTATAAGGGAACACTTGCTCAAGTTAGGCCCCAAATTTCCAAGTTAATTTTTCTGCACTTTGTTCAAGTTTTTGCTTAGCTTGGAAACAATCTTGTGATCCTCTGAAAGACGTTGTCACAATCTCTACTTTTACAAAGAGAAACGAAATGATGATGATGGTTGAATAATTTTTTTGACACTTCTTATAATTGTTCTAAAAAAAGTGATGGAGTAGCTCAACCCCATGGTGTTTGATACAATAGACTCGGTGGTCCTTGCTTTGGGCGTTCTTTACATGGAATCGGTATTTCATAGTATTCAAGATTATGCCAATATATGTGTTGCCATACATAGCGCTTTAGCTTCTCGCTGGTTCCACGGCCTTGTTATTATACGCTGCTTTATCTATGTAATGTGACTTCATCACCTCTCTTGATGTTATGCTGAGAACTCCGCTAGCCACCAGAGTTCCAGCTTGGATTTCGGCCTTGAGTTTGTTAACGTTCGTAGTGGCAATACTGCAACAAATATTATTCGGCTTTCTGTTGAGTGAGTGTATATCGCATCATGTATGTGTGGTTTTTGAGGTTGTACTTCTCCACCAGAAACTTCCACGCGTCTTCAAACTCATCTATGGTCAGCATGGGATTCACACCCTTGTGGAACTCTGCCTGAAAGTAGGTCTTCTTGTTGTACAATTGGCCTAGGGACTCCTTTGCCTTCTTTAGGACGTGCCACTTTGCACCAACGATGTGCCGTGTCTGGCATGACAATTTTTTATTGCTACTTCCATTGCGGGGTTTTGGCCTGCACGTGAAGGAATGTGATTTAATTTTTGTCCCAATCAGAAGGAATTATCTCTCAAAGTTTTTTAAATGATTAGCATGTTCTCAGAATAACTAACCTGTAAGAATTGACTGGGGTGCACCCCAGCCCATCATCCTAATGAATTCTGAGAAAACCCTCTCAAATGCCTTGATTTTCTCATCCCAAACTAGCACGCCGGCAAGTATTGTGCTCTGAAAATGATTATTTATTCCAAGAAATAGACCAAACCGCATGTCATACTGGTTGGTTATGTACATTGTATCAAAGGTGACAAAATCTCCAAAGAAGTGTACTGGAGTCTACTGTTCCCATTAGCCCACATCAATTTGTTGATCCTCCCCTCTTTGTCTACTTGAACCTGATATGTGAACTATTGATCTTTTGAACCAAGTTCCTAAAACACCTCAATTGTTTTTCAAACATCATCCTCAGCTTGTTCACGGCTAATTTTACCACATAGATTCTACATGGCTCTTTTCGTGAAAGGCACTTTCTCCATCCTCCCGAAGAAACTCCCAATAATATTGTACACCTTGGCAAGGTTCAGTTGTTCTACGGTAGTTGTTTCACCAAATAGCCGCCGTATACATTGTGAGAAGGCCAATGTATTCTTGGTCGTCAGGGCGGCAAGAGGTGTAGCGGCGGGTAGCTCGGGCACACTATTTTTCTTTGGCAATGGGGTGCCCAGATCTAGAGGCTGGTGCGCAGCACGGGTGTCCTCGGTGCCTCATGGTGGCACAAGTGAACTGCCGAGCGAAAGCTCCACGCTTTGGTGCCAATGGCGGCAACACCTGCAGGTGTCGTTATCCTCTTGGGGACGCTGTTGTGGTTCTCCTCTCCGTGCCAAAGTTCCGGGCAAAAACCCTCGCCCGGCTCGGGCTCGACAGCGACGACGCTTGGCGCCGCTTCCCCTCCCGAGGGCGTTGTCATGAAGCTTAGGTGTTCTAGGGCATCTCGTGGTGTTGTAATCTAGTCGTCCTATGTTTTCTTTCGGCATCATAGTCGCGTGCGTTTGTGTTGTCCCGTTATCCTGGGATCTGCTTTGTAAGAGGGCTATCTCACTACTTTGTATCGTCCGGTCGTGTACTTGATGTGGTGCTTTATATGTATAAAGCAGGGTGAAATCCTGTTTCAAGAATGATTGTGCTCCTTCCTATGCTCGGCTATGTACTACCCGTCGTCTTTCGAACACAAAAGTCTTATGAGAGCAGGGCATTCGCCAGGGCAGGATCTTGTGTTCTCCACGGACTACCTCTTGTGTTCTCCACTATCCCCTGTCGAACAGACAAACAGGCCAAAATTCAGTCATCACCCATGAGCACACTTAGCTAGTAGTACGTACTGGAAATTATTCTAGCATTTGAACATACCGCACACCCACATACTACCTCTTGCATGCATTTTTTTTTTCCTCTGCACGTTAAGCCTGCTCTTCCCGTACTTGATGCCAAAACTTTTCTCCCATGAATACATACCGTAAAAATCATAAGCTTCCCCAGTGTGTCAAAGCTTATTCCTAATTTTGGCACAATGACATTGTTAACAGGATTTTCAGGAAACCCGGGATTGTTAACTCCGTCTATGTTGTTTCAACATAGCCGGTCCCAAGCCCGGTTAAAAGAGGGTTGTGATAGGCTTGGCGAGCCAACGTGAAAACTCAGCCACTCTTATGGAGATGAAACCCGGGATTGATTTCTCCATTGCTGAAATCCTATCCGGGCATGGCGCTCAGCCTGTTTCGGCAGCTCCAATCCTGACCGCATTTGCACCAAACTGGTAGTGCACACTATGGTGTGTCATCATCTAATTCTGAATCAGACAAAATGCAAGCTGACTTGAACAAAAGCAAATTCAGTGTTGAACTTTTCAGATCTGTTCCCATAGTTACAAAGCGCTATGTTGCGTTGTCATGCAGGAACAATCACCACTTAATAAAAAGTTTAGATTCGTCCCTTTAACTACACAAGCGTAGACATGATACAGCAAAATCAATCAACATAGTCTATGTGGACACACGTCGCCTGTACGTGAAATCATCGATAGTGCTGAAACAGTTTACTACAGGAAAATCACTGAATGCCAGCAGCATTCACTTTTCGACTGAATTTTGCAGCACTTTAACCAGCAGAAAATATCAGTACCAGCAAAAATTCTTACCTACACGCCCATCCTGGACTCTCGGGGTCGATCTGCTCTATGGATTTGCTCTGAGGCTTGGGGTCGATCTCGACCAGGTGCCTGCGCCGCCACTTCCGTCGCACAGATCTGGCCGCGAAGCTGCGCCATCACTGGGTACCAGAGGGGCTCCATGGGTATGTCGCTGTCGTTCACCTCCTCCAGCAAAACACTCCTGCAATCGTTCCCGCCCGCACACCCAGTGTAGAACTGATTGCATCTTCATACTGAATAACCGAGCATGCAACATATAACAGATTTTTCTCACCTGTTAATCGGTTGCATCAAGAAGTCCATCTTCTCCGGCAGCCGCAGTCGGCTCCTCCGGATCACCGACCTCAAGAGAAGAAAGATCTAGTCTCGTAAGGTAGGAGACAGTTGCTTGCATCTACCCATCCCTGCATTTACTCGATCACTGTCGACACTACTGAAAAAGCAATAATTCTGAACCACCGATCAGGACGGCACCGACGTCCCGAGCCACGGCTCTCCTCCGATCAGTCGACGGCGTCCCAATGTCCGTCAGAGCTATTGCCCACCAGTCAGGTCTGCACCTCTACGTATATCTCAATTTCCAAATTCCTGGTCAACCATGGGCCTGTTGCGAGCATTCAATGCACCGAATCACAGCGCAGTACCGAACGGGACAGATAACGAACTCCTGTGCACTCGAGTTCACATACTCCACGTCCAATCTCCACAGGCTCTCTTCTTCAATAGTCCGCAGCAATTTCTATAGGTGTCGTACCACACTGTTATGTACAGAAAAGACCAAGAAGAAAATATTATCGAGGATGATCACAATGTGTCACATAGCAGGATGCGCCAGACTATTATGTTTTGCGACCTCACCCAAGTATGCAAGCGCTGGTAAAGCCAATCGCGCTACCACAGCTTCTAAAATGGGTACAACGGAAACAAGTGCACACATCCTGTCCACAGGCAACCACGAAATATAAGCAGCATGACGCGAAATAGAACACGACACGTTGGCCTAATCCAGAATGTAAAATCATCACCTAACCAACAAGCATCACAAGAGTACAATTAAAACAAAGCTAATGCATTAAAAGAAGGGAGCAAACCTTGATGAACAGAACAAAGAAAAAGCAGACTCGATAGATGGATTCCAGGCGAAAAATTACAAAACTATACCAACACAACCAGATATCAAGATTCCTAGGATGAACGTGTAAACTGAAATACCAAAAAGAATCATATCCCATTCCAAGATGACTGTATATATACATATAAAAAAATTATGGACAATTGTGTAAATCAAAAGACCAAACAAGCAATCTGAACCATGAATAAATAAACCACATCACTAATATGACCCAACATGCAAATGGCAATCATAAATACTTCTTAATACACATTTTTAGGCCATACCAACACAAGACACCAAGACGAGGAGGGAAAATAATTTCAAGGCACATTACTAATATAACCCAACATGCAAAATAACCATCAATAATACTCTGTAGACGTATTTTGAGGCCATAACAACACGGCTGGATATCATGATGCATCTAGACAAATTCACAGGCAATGTTTTTTTTCGCCACATGGATCATCAATACCGGATCAGACAGGAGAGACTCAAGCAGAAGCGAAATATACATATATGTAAGCACCAGCAGTACAGAAATTCAGAGGATGAAATAGGAGAGATGATTCTTGTGATGGAATTATAATGTGACATAGTGATTATTAACATACCTACATAATGATTAATGGAGTTACTCCTGTTTCAGCTTGCTCAAGAAGAAGGTTGCAAATGGCATCATACATTGCCTGAAAGACATTAATCAAGCACATCTCAGATGATACCCCAAATATCGTTCTTTTGTTAAAGAAGATGCATAAACAATGGGATTGCCCTTTTACCGAAATTCAACATAGTAAGCTTGGTGCAGAGTACTGTATCATGAATAAGATATTTAAGACCAGAACACAAAAGAGTTGCTGTTACATGCATATGCAAAAAACTAAGCTCTAAAATTTATACAGAGATGCTATTCTCTTGCTAAGCTCTTAATTTTTTTCTCCTGGAACAGAGATGCTATTCTCTTGCTAAGCCCTTAAATTTATACACAGTTTTGATAGAAACATGTGATACTTCCCTTGCTTATTGCTGATATTGCAACTGCAGTTTATATGAGTCTACTTTTGTGCTTCCATACACCTGTTATGAAACATCCATCCTGACAAAAAATACAAAGGATGACATAGGACTCTTCTACCAATTATAGAACTTGTTCCATTCTAAACCAAGCATCAATCAAATAGTCATGTCAAATTTGAACCAAAACACATATCAAACATCATATATAGAGGGAGAGAGGTCCGAGGGGAGGGGAAGTAGGCCTGGGAGCAGGTCAGCTAATCAAGGTAGATCACGAGCGCCAAAAGCCTACATGAGGCAGCCTGTGCAGAACAAACTATCAGGAAATTCATGGATGCCATACAACTTAGAAATGATGCCTGAAATGGAAAGGTTGGACAAGGCAGCAAGAATCATCTAAAGCACTTTTAAATCTAAAACAATGGAACATAGACAGCAGGGAGATGAGAATGTGTTCTTAAATTCATGAACCAGGAACACTAATTGGGCTTTCACACGATGCCTACACTTGAAAACCCGATGATTATTTTCTGCAGAAAAATCACACAATGGAATGGTATCAATGCATCATATAGGGAAATTGCAAATCATGGGATGGAAGTGGAGAAACCAATCATATACCTTGGCATTGACAAACTCGGTTATCCCAAAAGTTTGTAAGCATGGAGCTCTTCTATCTGAACCAAAACCCAATCAAGAACACAAGAGTTAATTCATAAACAAATCGAGAGAGAGAGAGAGAGAGAGAGAGAGAGAGAGAGAGAGAGAGAGAGAGAGCTGGAACAGGGGCTCCAAGAGAAGGAAGCAAGCGAGGGGAGGAGACGGCTGCGCCATTTGCTCTGCTCGTTTCTCTGCATTTACGCTTGCTGGGGTTCTGGTCCAAGCCGGAGAGGAGCAGCCACCATTTGAGGCACCCTGGCTTCCCTTCATCTTGTCCAGCAGCCTGTGCTGGACAAGAGGAGATAAAGCCCCACCGTTCCGCACCTGCTGCTCCTTGTGCCCCATGCCGACCTCTCCTCCACCCCACGATGCGTGCACCGCCTAGAACTCGGGCCTCGCTGCTTCATCGCTCCGCCGCTAGCCTAATGACCGTCCGTACTCCTCCACTTCCATTAAGACCACACACCCTGGTCTCCCAGGAGATGACATGTGTTCGATCAGGGCAAGGAGGCGAGCAATGGGGAAGCGAGGAGGAAAACGAGAGGTACAAGAGGAGCCAGGATAGGAGGTGGGGATGGACGGCGGCGGACGAGGGGTGGGGGAGGAGGGACGGATGTGGTGACTGTGATTGGAGGCTAGATGTGGTGACTGTGATTGGAGGCTAGGGTTCATATGGGGTTTGCATGCAACAGCGGAGACGACCACGACAAGTCGCACGACGCACGGCGTGCAAGGATAGGGTCGCTCGCACCGATGAATGGCTCACCCAGACAATAGGGAGGAAGAACGAGCCCACTAGTCATGGATAGTGAAAATTAACCGCACAACAAAAACTGGCAAAACAAATCTGGCGGCCGAGACAAACCAGTTGACCAAAAGCAGCTCCATCGAACGGCCAATAAAGTTTCAATCTGGGGGAGCGCTGGGAGGCCGAGTTGGCCAGCCTCATTATAGGTTAGAATGTTGATGATCATGAATGGCGACGACCCTGAGTATATTGCCTTTGTGAAGGCACGAAATAGTGAGCAGTTTATTATGTCTGATCTTGGCCCTCTTCGCTACTTTCTTGGGATAGAGGTCTCTTCTACCTCTGATGGATATGTTTTTCTGGTCGTGGTCAGACTCTTCTTCTGGATATATTTTTCTGATCGTGGTTCGACTCTTCTTCTTTTCTATATGTTGACGACATGATCATCAATGGCGGCAACCCTGAGTATATTGCCTTTGTGAAGGCACGTCTTAGTGAGCACTTTTTTATGTCTGATCTTGGCTATCTTCCCTACTTTCTTGGGATAGAGGTCTCTTCTACCTATGATGGCCTTTTTATTTCCCAAGAAAAATATATCCAGAATCTTCTTGCTTGTGCTGCTCTTACTGATGAGTGCACTGTTGAGACTCCCATGGAGCTCAATGTTCACCTTCGTGCTAATAATGGTGACCCTTGTCTAATCCAACGCGTTATCGTCATCTTATTGGGAGTCTTGTTTATCTAGATGTTACTCGTCCAGATATCTCCTACCCCGTCCATATTTTGAGTCAGTTTGTCTCTGCGCCCACATTGATTCACTATAGTCACCTCCTTCGTGTTCTCTAATATCTTCATGGCACGATCTCTCACCGTATGTTCTTTCCCTGCTCCACTTGATTACAACTTCAAGCCTATTAAAATGCTACGTGGGCTAGTGATCCCTGGGATCGTCATTCACTTTTTGCTTACTGCGTTTTTCTTGTGGTTCTCACTACCTCGAAGACAAAGAAGACTACAGTTTCACGTTTGAGTGTAGAGGCTGAGTCGCGAGCTTTGGCTCTTTTGACGGCAGTGGTGACCCTTACTGATGAGTGCACTGTTGAGACTCCCACGAAGCTCAATGTTCACTTTTGTGCTACTAATGGTGACCCTTGTCTAATCCAATGCGTTATCGTCATCTTATTGGGAGTCTTGTTTATCTAGATGTTACTCGTCCAGATATCTCCTATCCCGTCCATATTTTGAGTCAGTTTGTCTCTGCGCCCACATTGATTCACTATAGTCACCTCATTTGTTGATTACAGCTTCAAGCCTATTAAAATGCTACGTGGGCTAGTGATCCCTGGGATCATCGTTCATTTTTTGCTTACTGCGTTTTTCTTGTGGTCTCACTGCCCCGAAGACGAAGAAGACTACAATTTCATGTTTGAGTGCAGAGGCTGAGTCGCGAGCTTTGGCTCTTTTGACGGCAGCAGTGACTTGGTTAGTGTGGTTACTTCAGAAGTTTGGTGTTTCTGTCACTACACCTACTCTGCTCTTGTCGACAAAGACAGTGCTCATAGTCTTTGCGTGCGACCACATGAAGAATGAGCTCACCAAGCATATTGGTGTTTATGCTTTTTTGTGTGTCTTTGGTGTGCGAGATTCGCTTTAATTGCTCCTCAATATGTGCTTTCCGAGTTACAGTTGGCGGATTTCTTTAGGAAGACCCAAACTAGAGCACAACACGACTTCTATCTCTGTCTCTCCAAGCTTAGTGCAATTGACCCACCATGAGTTTGAGGGAGGGGGAGTTAAGAGTTATATATTTAGCCGTGTACCCTTTTGTGTTTTCCCCGTTCTATAAAGGTTTTTTTGCATATTGTAAAACACTTGTACGTGTATATGGCCACCTGGAAATACAAGTTGCATATGGATAACTTGTACGTGTAAAACACTTGTCATGTCTTCTCAGAATAGGAAACATGAATCAGGTTACCAAAAGCGTTTGAAAAGCCAAAAAACAGAGAAGTTAGCTCGATTACAGAAAGGAGCTATGGATAACTTTGTTGCAAAAGAACCACATATGTCCTCTAATAATCAATAACAGGATCAAGGCCTCACAGTTGAAAATAATGTTGACCTTGATAGAGATGAACAAGCAGAGAAAGAAACTAATGATGAGGTTGATGAAGATCTTATTGGTAACACAAACATTGATAGGGATAATAATGGTGATGACATCGGGACAACTAGTATTGATGTTAACTCAAATACTTCACCTGTTGCGGATGTCGGTTGTTCATTTCATGTTGATATATTTGATCCAAGAAACTGGGGTTCTCTTTGATCCTAAGCAGATTGACATTTTAGCACAAAAGGGCCCTAAAAGAGACTCACAATTTCAGAAAGGTCCTAAGGATAGATATTCTAGAAGGTTTTTTGCACTATTTTATACTAGAATTCTGTCAAAAGGGGAGCATTGTGATAGAGATTGGCTTGACTATTTTAAGGATCTCAATATAGTATTTTGCTTTGGTTGTAAACTATTTACAAAAGGGCATAGGCAAGGTCAGTTGGCAAATGAGGGGTGTGATGATTGGATACATGTTGGCAGTAGACTTAAAGAGCATGAGACAAGTGCAGATCATGGTTTGAATATGACCACTTGGTATGAGCTGCGTACTGCTACCTCCTTTCCGGTTTATAAGGCTTGCGCGTATCTCTATGTTGACAAATGGACCAATGTAATACAAGTTATATATCATAGAAAATACTATATCATTAGAAACTTCAAACTGTATACTTTCTAGTGGTATAATTTTTAGACTAGGTTTACATTCAGAAACTTCAATTCAACTTATGTTGGCCAATAATAAATCTAGGGATACGCGCAAGCCTTATAAACCGGAAGGTAGTATATTGTAGAAGCATCAAACTATTCATAAAGATGCTCAAGGACAACTTGAGAATGAAAAGGAGCACCGGAGATTGCACCAGGGAATCTCATATATGAAGGAAAACATCATGGGGTACAAAGGAGACTTCTGAATGTAAATCCTAGAGCTATCTATTCTGCTTGTGGCTGCCATAGCCTTAATTTAACACTTTGTGATATCATCCAACACATCTATATAACTTTCGCAATTTTTACTAAGAAATTGAAGATTCTAAAATATAACATGGATAGGAGTGACGCTCAAGCTAGTATTAGCTACGTGTTGGGAGAGTCGTGTAGACAGTGTTAAAGCTATCAGATTTCAATGTGCATACATTCGGGAGGCGCTACTTCAGGTACCCAATATTTTTCTATTGATTATTATGTAATTCCTTTGGCTATCTCCAACTATAACATATATTTTCTTTCTTTTCATTTTAGGTATCCAGAACTGATAATGATATAAAAACGAGAAGCGGGGCAAAAGGTTTGGCAAATGAACCTGGGGAGTACGAATTTATAGTGGCAATAGTCATTTGGTATGAGGTATTATATGTTGTTAATTTAGTAAGCAAACACTTGCAAGCAAAGGATATGCTTACACATGTTACTATTGAGAAAGTGAAAAGGTTGATTACTTTTTTCGAGGGGTATAGAGAAAGTGGCTTTTTAGAAGCATTGGAGATCGCCAAAAAAATTGCACTTGATATGGATATTGGTACAACATTTAGTAAAAGACGAGAAATGAAAAGAAAAGAGATATTTTGAGGAGAACCTAGATGACACAGATGTTGCAAGACAGTCTGCAGAGAAATAATTTAGAATCGATTATTTTACAACTATTGTTGATCAAGCAATTATGTCACTTACAAGCAGATTTGAACAATATGAGGGTTACCAGAAATATATTGGTTTCTTATTTACTTCCAAATCATTGCAGTCATTGGATAATGAGAGTTTGAAATCTTCTTGTGATAATCTTGAGGATGCCCTTAAAAAAGATGGCAAATCTGACATTGATGCCAATGAACTGTATGTGGGGTTGAGGTTACCTAAAGATTTCGTTCCAAAGGATGATATGGGGCGAGTTGAAAATCTAAAGTTTTAAAAGTGACATGATTGTTTTCCCAATGCAAGTATTGCATACAAAATTCTATTGACCATTCCTGTGACTGTTGCATCAGCGGAAAGAAGCTTTTCAAAATTGAAGCTATTGAATTCCTATATGCGTACTACAATGACCTAACAAAGGCTTACTGATTTGGCCACAATAGCACTTGAGAGTGAAGTGTTGGAGAACATTGATTACGAGGATATAATTGAATATTTCATTTCAAAGAACACTAAAAGAATAATCTTATTCAAGTAAAGACTATGCAACCAAGCTTTGAATAGGTATGATTCTTGAATATATTCCTTGCTATGTAAGACATGATGATATATACACTACAGCTGTTTTAATTTTCTATAGTGAGGATGAGGTAGGGCCTATTTTAGAGTTTCGCACAAGGACTCTGATTTCACCGGCCCGGCCCTGATTTCTTCCCACAGTGAGGTCTTATCTATATATAAGTGTTTTGCTGTCATGGTTCACACTCAGTTCTCTACGCCTATTCGTGTGTTCTATGCTGACTCTGCTGGAGAATATTTATAGATGGTTTCTCTTGGCACACATTGATATACTTTATTTCTTCCCGTAGTGAGGTTTTATCTAGATATAAGCATTTTGTGCCACCGTTCACACTTAGATCTTTACCCTTATTCGTGTGTTCTATGATGACTCTGTCGGACAATATATCTCCAAGTTGTTACGTGTAGTCCTTGCTGAGCAGGGTAATATTCCTCAGTTCTCTTCTCCTGGTGCTCATGCTCATAATGGTGGCGCTGTCCGTTGATAGTCACTACCTCTCTTCGGCTGCACTTTTGGGCTGAGTATGTCTCCACTTCCATCTATCTCATCAACCTTCAGCAATCCACTACTCTGTAGGGTGGCGCTCCTTTCAAGCGTCTATTTGATTGTTTCCTGATTATTTGGCATTTCAATTGTCTGGTTATGTCTGCTATGTCCTCGCCCCACGTGAATGCACAAAACTGACTACTCAGTCTGTTGAGTGTGTATTCTTAGAATACAACGATGGGTATAGGATATCCTTGTTGGGGTCATGTTGGTCATTGGATGCCTATTTCTCGGGATATGACTTTTGATGAGTCTCTTCCTTCTACCCGTGTCCATCTTCCTCGACCTTTTCAGTGGAGGATCTCTTTTTTTTACCTCACTTATCACATGATTCTACACCTTCATCACCGATGGCTTCCTTGTCTCTATCACCTAAGTTTATCCTGATGATTCCTGCTCGTATTCTTCCATCGTTTCCTCACTTTTATACACGTCATCCACGTGTTGTGGATGCGTCTACAGATGTGCCATCTTCCTCATCTCAGCCTAATTATGGCTAGCTTCCTCCTCCGCTTCGGCCTGTTGATCGCCTTAGTCTTCCAAGCGTTGGTGCTGCTGTTCTTGAGCCGACTTCTTACCGTGATGTTCATACCAAATGGCACCTTGCCATGGCAGAGGAGATTGTTGGTCTTTGAGTGCATCGGCATGTGGGATATCGTTTCTCTTCCTCCTAGTTTTTGTCCCATCACTTGGTAGGTTTACAAAGTTAAGACTCGCTCTGATGGTTCTCTTGAGCGTAACAAAGCTCGTTTTATGGCTCGCGCCTTTTAGCAAGAGCATAGTTATGATTACAAGTCCTGATTACGATGAGACTTTTTCTCCTACAACCCATATGACCACTTCTCGCACCCTTCTTTTGTGGCCCTGTTCGCCATTGGTCTATCTCGGCTTGATGTTAAGAATGCCTTTCTTAATGGTGAGCGGCTTGAGGAGGTTTACACATGCAGCCACCACCTGGGTATTCTGCTCCTGACGACATGCTTTGTTGCCTTCATCGCTCTCTCTATGGCTTTAAGCAAGCCCCTCGCGCTTGGTTTGAGCCTTTTGCCTCTTTCGGATCGTGAAGTGATTGGGAGTGAGACTAAAAGAAATACGGGAAAGGAGATGATGACTAGCGTATTAGGAGAATGAGGCCTAAACTGAACTGCCCGCTACCAAAATGGTTGGTGTATTCTTCTCCACAGTGGGCCAGACAAACAGGACCAAGTGGGACATAGTCATACTCTATCAAGCCCAAATGATAATCTTTTTTTGGCAAACTTCAACCCCTACTTTCTAATAATAATTTGATCCAAACACTTAACATTGACCATAATTCTTCATACATCACACAGTAATCTAAACGCTTTTATATTTCTTATTACATAGGGAGTACTAACATGCAAGGAAATTTTAAAAAAGAGTTTATAAATTCAATAAATCTTCACAAATTCAAAAAATATGTTTGCGAATTAAATAAATGTTTACAAATTCAAAATATATGTTTGCGAATTCAAAAAATGTTTAGGTGTTCAAAACATAGTTCACAAATTCAAAAATTGTTCACGAATTCCAAAAAAAATTGTCAAAGAATATCACGAATGTTTAGGTGCACGAAAAATTGTTCACATGTCGAAGAATATCATGAATTCACAAAATGTTCACGTTGAATTAAATGTACATGGATTCTAAAACAATTTCACAAATTCCAAAAAGTTCACGTATTCAAAAAAATGAAATCCAAAAATGTTAATGGATTCAAAAATTGTTCGCAAATTCCAAAAACCTTCACGTATTCGAAAAATGTTCACATGTTCAAAAATCTTCATAAATAGGAAAGTTAAAAAATCAAAAATCATGAATTTGAACAACATTCAGGAAATCATTTTTAAGCAATTCAAAAATTAGAATTTTAAATAAGTTCACAAATAGAAAATTGTTCACAAATTTGAAAAAGGTTCAACAAAATTAAAAAGGAAAAACAAACACAAAAAAACAAAAGATAGAGAAAGACATATAAAAGATGAAACAAAAAAACCGATTGGAACCATCCCCAATCCCCAATCGCTTCTGGAAAATTGCTCTTCATCTCATGATACTTCTCCGTCGACCTCTTCAATTGAGCCCCTGACTACGCTAGAGATTATACGACGTTAGTGCCTGGTAGCTGCTTGTTTTGGTTCTCCATCGACAGGTTTTCAAGGTTTTGCTACTTACTCTAATGGTTCCGAGAGACTAATTTTTTACAATATCAAATACACCTCCATGTATCCTTGGTCATACGACTTACGATTCTTCCGATTTGTCCTCCATTCCACCTCCATATTCTCATGTTCATGTTCTTACTGTCGATGGTACTTCCCTCCCAGTAGATAGTAATGGCACTCTTAGCACCTTAACTTTTCATGTTCCTTCTTTTGCTCATGTTCCTCGACTTTACTACACTCGTGGTCCGCGTGTGGTGGATTCTTTTGATGAGCCATCACCCTCGACTATTATATCTTCTTTTGTTGTCAACGCATCGCCTCCAGCTCAGCCTACTAATGGCTTTTGAGCTCACCCGCTTCTGCCTATTGACCGTTGTGGTTACTGTGCAGCTCTTCCTGAGACGACTTCTTATCGTGAGGTTGTTCATCCCAAATGGCTCGATGTGATGGCATCGAAGATTCATGCTCTCGCCCGCATCGACACGTGGAATTTCATTTCCCTTCCTCCTCGTGCCCATCTCAACACTTGTAAGTGGGTTTACAAGGTTCGTTTAGTGGGTTTACAAGGTTCGTTTACGTACTACTCGCATTCTTCCATCTTTTCCTCACTTATATATACATCGTCCGCGTGTTGTGAATGCATCTAATGATGTGCCACTTCCCTCTCCGCCTACTTATGACTTGCTTCCTCATCCACTTCCGCTTGTTGACCACCTTGGTCTTCCAAGCGTTGGTGCTAGTGCGTTCTTGAGCCGACTTCTTATCGTGATGTTGTTCATACCAAATAGCACCTTGCGATGGCAGAGGATATTGTTGCTCTTGAGCGCATCGGCGCGTGGGATATTGTTCCTACTCCTCCTTGTGTTCGTCCCATCACTTGGTGGGTCCACAATGTTATGACTCGCTCTGATGTTTCTCTTGAGCATTACAAAGCTCGTCTTGTAGCTCGTGGCTTTCAGCAAGAGCATGGTCCTAATTATGAGTCCTAATTACAATGAGACTTTTTGCTCCTGCAAACCAGATGACCACTTCTCACACACTTCTTTTGTGGCCTATGTTTGCCACGGGTCTGTCTCGGCTGGATGTTAAGAATGTCTTTCTTAATGATGAGCTGCATGAGGAGGCTTAAATGCAGCCACCACCTGGGTATTCTGCTCCTAACGACATGCTTTGTTGCCTTCATCGCTCTCTCTATGGCTTTAAGCAAGCCCCTCGCGCCTGGTTTGAGTGTTTTGCCTCGGTGGTGGTTGTTGCTGGTTTTTAGCAAGTCCTCATGATCTGACATTGTTTGTCCTCCTTTCTGCTCTTGGTAGGACCTTCTATATGTTGATGACATGATCATCAATGATAAAGACCTTGAGAATATTGCCTTTGTGAAGGCATGTCTAAGTAAGGAGTTTCTTATGTTTGATCTTCGACCTCTAAGCTACTTTCTTGGGATTGAGGTATCTTCTTGCTCAAAAATAATAATCCAGGATCTTGCTCTTGTTGCTCTTACTCATGAGCACACTGTTGAGACTCCAATGAAGCTCATTGTTCACCTCCGTACTCTTGATGGTGACCCTTTTATCCGATCTTGACACTTTATCGTCATCTTGTTGAGTATCTTGTCTATCTCACGCCACTCTCCTAAAGAAGAAACATATTACATCGCCCCATTCTAGTGCACCTCCTCCCAGCATCATCACCCCACCGTCCGACCGATGAGCGCATTGTCGAGACTCCTATGGAGCCAACGTCCACATTTGTGAGCACCTCCGCTCCTGTAAGTCCGATGGGAATCCTTTGCCTTCTTTGCGGGTTGCTATGAGCACTTGCCTCAATCCCACATCCGTGTTCCCTTGTTGGCGACACCATAACCAAGACGCCGAGCACCACCAATGGTGAGCAGGAGCTCGGACAGTCGACGCGTACCTGGATTATGAACGGGGCGAGCCGATGACAGGCGCTACCTAAAGTTAAGGCCAAGGGCGCACAATAGGAGAACCTGGGGTGCTTAATCAAGCGCGTGGCACACAACCCGCAAGCAGGAAAAGAACACCAAGCCAAATTGGCAGGGTACAGAGAGTGCACACATGGGATGCTGGATCAAGCCCCTCGCCGCCATCGCCACCAGTCTCTGCCTCTGTTGCCATGTCTAACAGCTTTTTTCAGCAGTGGCATCATCGCCTTGGGTCCCTTGTATCTCTCATCCTTACTCCGACATGGCCTTCTTACATCCGTCTCCAACGATGCCTCTAAAGCATATCGTAAACAGGTCTGGTTTCCTTATACTCATAGTGAGACAGTGTCTCAGCGTCCTTTCAACCATGTTCACTCTGATGTCGAGAGTCCATCTTCCTTTGTCTCGAAAGTAGGTCATCGCTAGTGACTTCTCTCGACACACCTGGATATACTTTATTTCTTCTCGTAGTTGGGTAAAGCCTTTTGCTGCCATGGTTCATACTCCGTTCTCTACGCCTATTCGTATGTTCTGTGACTCTGGTGGAGAATATATCTCCAAGTTGTTGCATGGAATCCTTCCTGAGCAGATTTCGGTTCCCTTATCCTGGTGCACATGCTCAGAATGGCGTAGGCCGAGCACAAGCATCGTCACCTTCTTGAGATAGCTTGTCCATTGATGGTTACCGCCTCTCTTCGCCCGCCTCTTTCGGGTCGAGTCTGTCACCACTTCCATCTATCGCATCAACCTTCAGCAATCCATTGCTCTGCAAGGTGGCGCTCCTTTCGAGCGTCTATTTGATCGTTTCCTGGTTATTCAGCACTTCAATTGTTTGGTTGTGTTTGGTATGTCCTTCTTGCCCCACGTGAACGCACCAAACTGATTGCTCAGTTCGTTGAGTGTGTCTTCTTAGGATACAATGATGAGCATAAGGGGTATCGTTGTTGGTATCATGTTAGTCGTTGGATGCCTATTTCTTGAGATATGACTTTTGATGAGTCTCATCCCTTCTATTCGCGTCCATCTTTCTCGACCTTTTTAGTGGAGGATATTTTAAAAAAATCCGACACTCCTATCACTCCAGTTGATCCCTTATCCAGCTCCAGCTTCTCCAATTATTGCAGACCCAATGCCATCATCTCCTATGATTTCCTCACCTCGCTTACCACATGATTCTACACCTTCATCAACCGTGGCTTCCTTGTCTCCGTCACCTGAGTTTATCCCAATGATTCCTACTCGTATTCTTCCATCTTTTCCTCACTTTTATATACATCGCCCGCGTGTTGTGAATGCATCTAATGATGTGCCACTTCTCCTCTCCGCCTACTTATGACTTGCTTCCTCATCCACTTTCGCCTGTTGACCACCTTGGTCTTCCAAGCGTTGGTGCTGGTGTTCTTGAGCCGACTTCTTATCGTGATGTTCATACCAAATGGCACCTTGCGATGGAAGAGGATATTGTTGCTCTTGAGCGCATCGGCACGTGGGATATTGTTTTTCCTCCTCCTTATGTTCGTCCATCACTTGGTGGGTCCACAATGTTATGACTCGCTCTGATGGTTCTCTTGAGCATTAGAAAGCTCGTCTTGTGGCTCGTGGCTTTCAGCAAGAGCATGGTCCTGATTAAGTATCCTAATTACAAAGAGACTTTTTGCTCTTGCAAACCATATGACCACTTCGCACACCCTTCTTTTCTGGCCTATGTTTGCCACGGGTCTGTCTCGGCTGGATGTTAAGAATGTCTTCCTTAATGGCGAGCTGCATGAGGAGGCTTAAATGCAGCCACCACCTGGGAACTCTGCTCCTAACGACATGCTTTGTTGCCTTCATCGCTCTCTCTATGGCTTTAAGCAAGCCCCTCGCGCCTGGTTTGAGTGTTTTGCCTCGGTGGTGGTTGTTGCTGGTTTTTAGCAAGTCCTCATGATCTGACATTGTTCGTCCTCCTTTCTGCTCTTGGTAGGACCTTCTATATGTTGATGACATGATCATCAATGATAAAGACCTTGAGAATATTGCCTTTGTGAAGGCATGTCTAAGTAAGGAGTTTCTTATGTTTGATCTTGGACCTCTAAGCTACTTTCTTGGGATTGAGGTATCTTCTTGCTCAAAAATAATAATCGAGGATCTTGCTCTTGTTGCTCTTACTCATGAGCACACTGTTGAGACTCCAATGAAGCTCATTGTTCACCTCCGTGCTACTTATGGTGACCCTTTTGTCTGATCTTGGCACTTTATCGTCATCTTGTTGGGAGTACTGTCTATCTCCCTGCCACTCTCCGGAAAGAACATATTACATTGCCCCCATTCTAGTGCACCTCCTCCCGCAGCGTCATCACCCCACTGTCCGACTGATGAGCGCATTGTTGAGACTCCTATGGAGCCAACGTCCACATTTGTGAGCACCTCCGCTCCCTGCAAGTCTGGATGGGAATCCTTTGCCTTGCTGCGGGTTGCTATGAGCACTGTCTCAATCCCACATCCCGTGTTCCCTTGTTGTGCGACACCATAACCGCACGCTCGAGCACCATCAATGGTGAGCAGGAGCTCGGACAGTCGACGCGTACCTGGATTATGAACGGGGCGAGCCGATGACAGGCGCTACCTAAAGTTAAGGCCAAGGGCGCACAATAGGAGAACCAGGGGTGCTTAATCAAGCGCGTGGCACACAACCCGCAAGCAGGAAAAGAACACCAAGCCAAATTGGCAGGGTACAGAGAATGCACACATGGGATGCTGGATCAAGTCCTCGCCGCCATCGCCACCGATCTCGCCTCTGTTGCCATGTCTAATGACTATTTTCAGCGATGGCATCATCGCCTTGGGTCCCTTGTATCTCTCATCCTTATTCGACATGGCCTTCTTACATCCGTCTCCAACGATGCCTCTAAAGCATATCGTAAATGTGTCCGGTTTCCTTATACTCATAGTGAGACAAAGTGTCTCAAATATCCTTTCAACCATGTTCACTCGATGTCGAGTCCATCTTCCTTTGTCTCGAAAGTAGGTCATCGCTAGTGACTTCTCTCGACACACCTGGATATACTTTATTTCTTCTCGTAGTTGGGTAAAGCCTTTTGCTGCCATGGTTCATACTCCGTTCTCTACGCCTATTCGTATGTTCTGTGACTCTGGTGGAGAATATATCTCCAAGTTGTTGCACGGAATCCTTCCTGAGCAGATTTCGGTTCCCTTATCCTGGTGCACATGCTCAGAATGGCGTAGGCCGAGCACAAGCATCGTCACCTTCTTGACATAGCTTGTCCATTGATGGTTACCGCCTCTCTTTCGCCGCACTACTGGGTCGAGTCTGTCACCACTTCCATCTATCGCATCAACCTTCAGCAATCCATTGCTCTGCAAGGTGGCGCTCCTTTCGAGCGTCTATTTGATCGTTTCCTGGTTATTCAGCACTTCAATTGTTTGGTTGTGTTTGGTATGTCCTTCTTGCCCCACGTGAACGCACCAAACTGATTGCTCAGTTCGTTGAGTGTGTCTTCTTAGGATACAATGATGAGCATAAGGGGTATCGTTGTTGGTATCATGTTAGTCGTTGGATGCCTATTTCTTGAGATATGACTTTTGATGAGTCTCATCCCTTCTATTCGCGTCCATCTTTCTCGACCTTTTTAGTGGAGGATATTTAAAAAAAATCCGACACTCCTGTCACTCCAGTTGATCCCTTATCCAGCTCCAGCTTCTCCAATTATTGCAGATCCAATGCCATCATCTCCTATGATTTCCTCACCTCGCTTACCACATGATTCTACACCTTCATCAACCGTGGCTTCCTTGTCTCCGTCACCTGAGTTTATCCCAATGATTCCTACTCGTATTCTTCCATCTTTTCCTCACTTTTATATACATCGCCCGCGTGTTGTGAATGCATCTAATGATGTGCCACTTCTCCTCTCCGCCTACTTATGACTTGCTTCCTCATCCACTTTCGCCTGTTGACCACCTTGGTCTTCCAAGCGTTGGTGCTGGTGTTCTTGAGCCGACTTCTTATCGTGATGTTCATACCAAATGGCACCTTGCGATGGAAGAGGATATTGTTGCTCTTGAGCGCATCGGCACGTGGGATATTGTTTTTCTTCCTCCTTGTGTTCGTCCATCACTTGGTGGGTCCACAATGTTATGACTCGCTCTGATGGTTCTCTTGAGCATTAGAAAGCTCGTCTTGTGGCTCGTGGCTTTCAGCAAGAGCATGGTCCTGATTAAGTATCCTAATTACAAAGAGACTTTTTGCTCTTGCAAACCATATGACCACTTCGCACACCCTTCTTTTCTGGCCTATGTTTGCCACGGGTCTGTCTCCGCTGGATGTTAAGAATGTCTTCCTTAATGGCGAGCTGCATGAGGAGGCTTAAATGCAGCCACCACCTGGGAACTCTGCTCCTAACGACATGCTTTGTTGCCTTCATCGCTCTATCTATGGCTTTAAGCAAGCCCCTCGCGCCTGGTTTGAGTGTTTTGCCTCGGTGGTGGTTGTTGCTGGTTTTCAGCGAGTCCTCATGATCTGACATTGTTTGTCCTCCTTTCTGCTCTTGGTAGGACCTTCTATATGTTGATGACATGATCATCAATGATAAAGACCTTGAGAATATTGCCTTTGTGAAGGCATGTCTAAGTAAGGAGTTTCTTATGTTTGATCTTGGACCTCTAAGCTACTTTCTTGGGATTGAGGTATCTTCTTGCTCAAAAATAATAATCGAGGATCTTGCTCTTGTCGCTTTTACTCATGAGCACACCGTTGAGACTCAATGAAGCTCATTGTTCACCTCCGTGCTACTTATGGTGACCCTTTGTCCGATCTTGGCACTTTATCGCCATCTTGTTGGGAGTATCGCTTGTCTCCCCGCCACTCTCCGGAAAGAACATATTACATCGCCCCATTCTAGTGCACCTCCTCCCGCAGTCATCACCCCACCGTCCGACCGATGAGCGCATTGTCGAGACTCCTATGGAGCCAACGTCCACATTTGTGAGCACCTCCGCCCCCTCGCAAGTCTCGATGGGAATCCTTTGCCTTCTTCGGGTTGCTATGAGCACTGTCTCAATCCCACATCCCGTGTTCCCTTGTTGTGCGACACCATAACCGCACGCTCGAGCACCATCAATGGTGAGCAGGAGCTCGGACAGTCGACGCGTACCTGGATTATGAACGGGGCGAGCCGATGACAGGCGCTACCTAAAGTTAAGGCCAAGGGCGCACAATAGGAGAACCTGGGGTGCTTAATCAAGCGCGTGACACACAACCCGCAAGCAGGAAAAGAACACCAAGCCAAATTGGCAGGGTACAGAGAATGCACACATGGGATGCTGGATCAAGTCCCTCGCCGCCATCGCCACCAGTCTCTGCCTCTGTTGCCATGTCTAACAGCTATTTTCAGCAGTGGCATCATTGCCTTAGGTCCCTTGTATCTCTCATCCTTACTCCGACATGGCCTTCTTACATCCGTCTCCAACGATGCCTCTAAAGCATATCGTAAACAGGTCTGGTTTCCTTATACTCATAGTGAGACAGTGTCTCAGCGTCCTTTCAACCATGTTCACTCTGATGTCGAGAGTCCATCTTCCTTTGTCTCGAAAGTAGGTCATCGCTAGTGACTTCTCTCGACACACCTGGATATACTTTATTTCTTCTCGTAGTTGGGTAAAGCCTTTTGCTGCCATGGTTCATACTCCGTTCTCTACGCCTATTCGTATGTTCTGGACTCGTGGAGAATATATCTCCAAGTTGTTGACGGAATCCTTCCCGAGCGATTTCGTTCCCTTATCCCGTGCACATGCTCGTAATGGCGTGGGCGAGCACAAGCATCGCCACCTTCTTGACATAGCTTGTCCATTGATGGTTACCGCTTCTTTCGCCGCCTCTTTGGGTCGAGTCATCTACCACTTCCATCTATCGCATCAACCTTCAAAGAATCCATCGCTTTCATAAGGTGGCGCCCTTTCGAGCGCCTATTTGATCGCTTCTGGTTATTCAAAGACTTCAATTGTTTGGTTGTGTTTGGTATGTCCTTCGCTGCATCGTGAACGCACCAAACTGA
The DNA here is from genome assembly GCA_021437245.1 of Aegilops speltoides. Lineage (NCBI taxonomy): Eukaryota > Viridiplantae > Streptophyta > Magnoliopsida > Poales > Poaceae > Aegilops > Aegilops speltoides. Next base: position 139,737 of record JAHHZJ010000276.1, on the reverse strand, counting down.
TTGCTCGATTCGTTGAGTGTGTCTTCTTAGGATACAATGATGAGCATAAGGGGTATCGTTGTTGGTATCATGTTAGTCGTTGGATGCCTATTTCTTGAGATATGACTTTTGATGAGTCTCATCCCTTCTATTCGCGTCCATCTTTCTCGACCTTTTTAGTGGAGGATATTTAAAAAAAATCCGACACTCCTGTCACTCCAGTTGATCCCTTATCCAGCTCCAGCTTCTCCAATTATTGCAGATCCAATGCCATCATCTCCTATGATTTCCTCACCTCGCTTACCACATGATTCTACACCTTCATCAACTGTGGCTTCCTTGTCTCCGTCACCTGAGTTTATCCCAATGATTCCTACTCGTATTCTTCCATCTTTTCCTCACTTTTATATACATTGCCCGCGTGTTGTGAATGCATCTAATGATGTGCCACTTCTCCTCTCCGCCTACTTATGACTTGCTTCCTCATCCACTTCCGCCTGATGACCACCTTGGTCTTCCAAGCGTTGGTGCTGGTGTTCTTGAGCCGACTTCTTATCGTGATGTTCATACCAAATGGCACCTTGCGATGGAAGAGGATATTGTTGCTCTTGAGCGCATCGGCACGTGGGATATTGTTTTTCTTCCTCCTTGTGTTCGTCCATCACTTGGTGGGTCCACAATGTTATGACTCGCTCTGATGGTTCTCTTGAGCATTAGAAAGCTCGTCTTGTGGCTCGTGGCTTTCAGCAAGAGCATGGTCCTGATTAAGTATCCTAATTACAAAGAGACTTTTTGCTCTTGCAAACCATATGACCACTTCGCACACCCTTCTTTTTTGGCCTATGTTTGTCACGGGTCTGTCTCGACTGGATGTTAAGAATGTCTTCCTTAATGGCGAGCTGCATGAGGAGGCTTAAATGCAGCCACCACCTGGGAACTCTGCTCCTAACGACATGCTTTGTTCCCTTCATCGCTCTATCTATGGCTTTAAGCAAGCCCCTCGCGCCTGGTTTGAGTGTTTTGCCTCTGTGATGGTTGTTGCTGGTTTTCAGCGAGTCCTCATGATCTGACATTGTTTGTCCTCCTTTTTGCTCTTGATAGGACTCTTTTTCTATATGTTGATGACATGATCATCAACGGCAAAGACCTTGAGTATATTGCCTTTGTGAAGGCATGTCTGAGTAAGGAGTTTCTTATGTTTGATCTTGGCCCTCCTCGTTACTTTCTTGGGATTGAGGTACCTTCTTGCTCAAAAATAATAATCCAGGATCTTGGTCTTGCTGCTCTTACTCATGAGCACACACTGTTGAGACTCCCATGAAGCTCAATGTTCACCTCCATGCTACCGATGGTGACCCTTTGTCTGATCTTGACACTTTATTGTCATCTCGTTGGGAGTCATGTCTATCTCGCTGCCACTCACCGGAAAGAAGAAACAGATTACATTGCCCCCATTCTAGTGCACCTCCTCCCGCAGCGTCATTGCTCCACTGTCCTACTGATGAGCGCATTGTTAAGACTCCTATGGAGCCAACACCCACATTTGTGAGCACCTCCGCTCCCTGCAAGTCTGGATGGGAATCCTTTGCCTTACTGCGGGTTGCTATGAGCACTGTCTCAATCCCACACCCCGTGTTCCCTTGTTGTGCGACACCATAACCGCACGCTCGAGCACCACCAATGGTGAGCAGGAGCTCGGACAGTCGATGCATACCTGGATTATGAACGGGGCGAGCCGACGACAGGCGCTACCTAAAGTCGAGGCCAAGGGCGCACAATAGGAGAACCTGGGGTGCTTAATCAAGCGCGTGGCACACAACCCGCAAGCAGGAAAAGAACACCAAGCCAAATCGACAGGGTACAGAGAGTGCACAGGCACATGGGATGTTGGATCAAGTCCCTCTGCCGCCATCGCCAGTAGTGTGAACCAACTATTGTCAACATTGGCATCATCGCCTTGGGTCACTTGTGATCCCTCATCCTTAGTTCGACCTGGTCTTCTCGGATCCGTCTCCGACGATGTCTCTAATCCGTGGTCCAATTACCTACTCATAGCAAGATAGTGTCTTGGCATCCTTTCGTCCTTGTTCACTCTGATCTCGAGGGTCCATCTCCCTTTGCCTCTACTAGTGAGTTCTCTCTACGCACCTGGATATACTTTAGTTCTTCTCGTAGTGAGGTCTTATCTATAAGCCTTTTGTTGTCATGGTTCACACTCAGTTTTCTACACCTATTCGTGTGTTCTGTGTTGACTCTGGCGGAGAGTATATCTCCAAGTTGTTGCGTGGAATCCTTGCTGAGCAGACTTTGATTCTCTTATCCTGGTGCTCATGCTCATAAATGGCGTGGCTGAGTGCAAGGATCGTCACTCGTTCGTTCATGGTCACAGCCTCTCTTACCCCACACTTTTGGGCCGAGTTTGTCTCCACTTCCATCTATATCATCAACCTTCACCAATCTACTACTCTAAAGGGTGACGCTCCTTTCGAGCGTCTATTTGATCGTTTATTCGACGCTTCAATTGTTTGGTTGTGTTTGCTATGGCCTCGCCCCTCGTGAATGCACCAAACTGACTTCTCGGTCTGTTGAGTGTGTCTTCTTAGGATACAACGATGAGCATAAGGGATATCGTTGTTGGGATCATGTTGGTCGTCGGATACCTATTTCCCGGGATATGACTTTTGTTGAGTCTCGTCCCTTCTACCTGTGTCCATCTTCTTCGGCCTTTTAAGTGGAGTATATCTCTTTCCACAATTTTCCTAGACACTCCTACCACTCCTATTGAGCCCTTATCCAGTCGTCGTATTGCTCCTACTTCTCTGGTTATTGTAGAACCAATGTCATCATCTCCCATGATTCCTCACCTCGCTTATCACATGATTCTACACCTTCATCAACGGTGGCTTCCTTTTCTATCACTTGAGTTTATCCCAATGATTCCAGCTTGTATTCTTCCAACCTTTCCTAACTTCTATACAGTTTGTGTGCGTGTTGTGGATGCATCTACTGATGTGCCCATCTTCTGCGTCTCGGCCTACTTATGGATTGCGTCCTCGTCCGCTTCGGCCTGTTGACCGCCTTGGTCTTCCAAGGTTGGTGTTGTTGTTCTTGAGCCAACTTCTTATTGTGATGTTTTTCATACCAAATGGCAACTTGTGATGGCAGAGGAGACTGTTGCTCTTGAGAGCATCGGCACGTGAGATATTGTTTATGTTCCTCCTCGTGTCCGTCCCATCATTTGGTGGGTCTACAAGGTTAGGACTCACTCTGATGGTTCTCTTGAGCTTTGCAAAGCTCGTCTTATGGGTCATGGCTTTCAGCAGGAGCATGGTCCTGATTACGATGGGACTTTTGCTCCTGGAAACCGTGTGACCACTGTTCGCACACTACTTATTGTGGCATTTGTTCGCCACTGGTTTATGTCTAGGCTTGATGCTAAGAATGCCTTTCTTAATGGTGAGTTGCGTGAGGGGGTTTACATACATCTACCACTGGGTATTCTGCATCTTACTACATGCTTTGTCATCTTCATCACTCTCTATGGCTTTAAGCAAGCCCCTTGCGCCTGGTTTGAGCATTTTACCTCTATGGTCGCTGCTGCTGGTTTTCAGCGAGTGCTCATGATTCGACGTTGTTTGTCCTCCTTTCTGCTCTTGGTACGACTCTTCTTCTATATGTTGATGACATTATCATCATCGACATAGACTATGAGTATATTGTCTTTGTGAAGGCATGTCTTAGTATGCAGTTTCTTATGTCTTATCTTGGCCCTTTGCTACTTTCTTGGGATTGAGGTCCCTTCTTGCTCAATTATAATAATCCAGGATCTTGTTACTCGCGTTGCTCTTACCGATGAGCGCACGATTGAGACTCCCATGGAGCTCAATGTTCACCTCCTTGCTACTGATGTTGACCCATTGTTTGATCTAACGCTTTCTCGACATTTTGTTGGGAGTCTTGTCTATCTACTTGGCACTCGCCTCGAAGAAGAAACAGACTGCAGTGCCCCCCGTTTGAGTGCACCTCCTCCTGTGGTGCCGTCGTTCCACTTCCCTACTCTACCCTCCACTATATGCTTTGTGGCATTGTCGTCGTGGCCAGGATGGTGGCAAACTTGCTAGCGTCGATGCCTCTCGCACGATGTTGTTCCTAGAGCCTTCATCCTCTCAAGTGGCATGAACGGCCAAAGGGGACAATGCCACCATGGTTGTTGGCATTCCCTCTATCGGATCGTGAAGTGTTTGGGAGTGAGACTAAAAAGAAATAAGGAAAAGGAGATGATGACCTAAACAGAATTGCTGAGATGAGTTATAGGCCCACTACCAAAATGGCTGGCGTGTTCTCCATAGTGGGACACGCCTTTGATGCAAACACAACCTAGTGAGATGATCATACTCTATCAAGCCCAAATAATAATCTTCTTTTTACCCTACATTTAAATAATAATGATCCAATCACTAAACATAGCATTGACCATTATTCTTTATACATCACACCCAAATTTAAAATGTTTGTAAATGGATTTGAAAAAAAAAATTTGTGAATTAAATAAATGTCCACAAATTTAAAAAATATGTTTGCAAATTCAAAAAATGTTGCCAATTCCAGAAATGTTCACGTATTCAAAATAAGTTGACGATTTAAAAAATGTTAATTCCAAAAATGTTCACGTATTCAAAAAATGATCACATATTCAAAAATGTTCACGTATTCAAAACAAGTTCATGAATTCAAATGAATACGGAAAACTGTTAAATGTTTGCAACGAATTCAAAAAATGTTCGTGGTTTCTAAAACAATGTTCACAAAATCCAAAAATGTTCATGTATACGAAAAATGTTCTCATATTCAAGACAAGTGTGGTTCCAAAAATGTTCACGAATTCAAAAAATGTAAGGCGAATTCAAAAAATTGTTCACGCATTCTAAAAACTCTTCACAAATTTCAAAAACGCTCACGTATTCGATAAATGTTCACATATTCAAAAACTATTCAACAATTGGAAAAGGTTCAAAATTTTCAAAAAATATTCACAAATTTGAAAACATTCGGTAATTCAAGTTTTTTAGCAAATTCAAAATTTTGAATTGAAATTGTTCACAAATTTGAAAAAGGTTCAAAAAATAAAAAGGAAAAGGAAAAAGGGAGCACAAAGAAAAACATAGCATTGACCATTATTCTTTATACATCACACCATATTTTTTAGAATCTACTAACATGAAAGCCGTATAAAAAATGTAATTTACATGTACCATTATAATCATATTATTTTAGAAATTTTAGGTAGGTTTGTCTAGACCCATGTGGCCATGTCTATACTCTACAACACCTTCTATACTCTACAACAATGTATGTTCGTAAACAGAAGGGTGTGGCTTAATTTATCACCATCGTCTCAACGGTAATCTCTAATACCAACCTAGGGGTGTGCATTACATGATGGGGAGAAAATCTCTGAACTTCGCCAAAAACTAAAGGAAGTAAATGCAACTAAAATAAACAATTATGTATGCGATTTCAAAAGAAAGATATAACGGCAAGGTGTTTAACAAATCTGCATGTGTGTTGTATCGTGCTTATCGAGTGAACAAAACAAATATCGTGATAGATACTAAGAAATGTAATGCATACCACCACGAACACACCACCATTAGCTTTGTCATGTCACGTAATGTTGTGTGATAAAAGCCCACCGTGCTAACTCAAAGCAGCTTCCTCAACCGACATGTTGAATTTGTAATCAAATGGAAAGCACAAACATAAGGGATGCAACTTCAAGATAATATGAACTGTGAGCAAAGCAACATATAGAGGTATAAAAAAACATACCCCTCATCCAAGATACCATATAAGCATACAAAGAACTAGAGAACCGGCTGCTTCCCTTGAACCAAGCACCCTTGCTATCAACATAGTACCAAGACCGGACCCTAGAAAAAGAGCGGAATTGTTAAGCATAGACCTAAGTAATGACACTACAATATGTCAAAGGGCCAGTCACAGATCCATCAAATCATTGTACCGATTGGAAGTAGCATCCCACGGTATGAAAATACAGGATATTAGCCAATGTCTTTAAAGAACCAGCAATAGAAATCCTTCGCTTGTTGATGAGCTCAAGCTCATGAGCCTCATGAACCTCTGAAGGAAGAAACTATTGTTATTCCTACTATCTTTACTATTAAAGGGGAGTACGGTTGTGATGGTAGGTCATGGTACATCAATTCGCATGTTCGTGTGTCGCTTCCTCGCCTCCTCTCTCAAACAAATACTTGTCGACGAGTGGACCTGCCAGCTCTCTTCCCTACCTCATCAACTCGCTAGCCCCGATTTGATTTCTTCTTCCTCTCAAGAGCGAGCGTGGCCACAGCTAGGGTTACTATCGCGTCCATCCGTCGCCTTACATGAGCATGTACCTGGACCCTCCTATATGGCAGTTGATCCATTTTACATGAATATTTAAGTCATCTACATCAATATATTAATTTTTGTCCTGGTATGCATCTCTTGGAGAAATCTTAGGGCAAATACTTTCTTATTTTTGCTTTCTTTAGAAATCTTGGAGAAATTTAGTGTAGGCACCTTCGGTTCTATAACATAGTTGAATGTAAAAATTACTACAATTAGCATTGTATCACAGCAGTGGGCTAATTCTGTAAAGAAATGCAATGATGTAATGTTCTTGGTTAAACTTCAGTTCTATATATATACTTAGTAATGCAAATTCAAGAATTAAGTTTGCAGGCATGTCGTCATTGTAGTCCTGATAGATATTTTGCTTATCTGTATTTACGTGCATTAACAGAGTTACTAATATTGTTTCGATATTTCGTTAGTAGAAGACTGGATTGTGTCTACAACCAGAGAATCAATGCGATCCAAAAATAGGCAATTCGAGGTGGATTTCACTTGTGGTAGAGAGAAGCACACAGTTCAGATAGCAACGAGGGACTCTAAGGTCACAGATAGATTGTCGTGGAATAACTCAATTGATGGGATGTAGGATTCACATCGGTGCAGATGCCGAGTACCATGCAAATGAAATGCTGGTTGCACAACTAATCATCTGCCTCTTTGTCGAGGTAAAATTGATAAGAGTTAAACTCAAGAAATATTTTTTCATAGATCTTTTAGTCTAGCAAGTACATGTTTTTTCTGTCATTCTTCCCTTTCATAAACAGATGTCCTACTACGAAACATGCAGTAAAAAAGGAAGCTCGATGTAAACAATAGAATTGTTTGTGCAGCCACAAGTATGCTACCTTCCTTTTCGTAAATGGATGTCCTACTACGAAACATGCAGTAAAAAAGATTTAAGTTTGACTATTTGCAATATAAAAGATGGAACATCAGGGGGACTTCGGTGCTGCTTCTTGATCTGCTCGGTGAGTGAGGAGGTAAGAAACAGAGACATGGAGGAACATTGGGCTTAAAATTTATGGAAACTCAAAAATTGACAGCTGGAAGCCATGCTGCTTTCTGTTCCCATCGAATTTTGTGTGAGCAATTCGGCTGGGCATTACGTCAAACATGTGAAAGGCATAACACACATGTATTATGGTTCACCACCTATACACAGCAACTCCAACGGCATGCAGTAATCAAGAAATTTAGGGCAATGGCATGCAGCAATCAGAATATTTAGATCAAAAGAGGGAATCAAGTCATGACCAAGAAAACAGATCAATGGTGCTGAAACTTACATCTCGTCGTGGCTTCGTGCTTGGAGATGAGGCGTGCAAAGAAACATAGCGAGGAGAAACGCTGGACGTCGCTGATCTGATGCGATTGCTTCCCACAGGGCCTCAGTTTGTCCATCGCTCTTGCATGAGGAGCCGGCAGGTAGCGGCGTAGCGCCCCGCACCGTGCGATAGGAGAGAACACGGAGGAGCGCAGAGCCGTGGACGTCGAGGGGAGGCGGCAGATCAGACGCACGGCTCGATTGCGGATCTGCGGAAGGGCGGCGCCCCGGCCCACATCATCGAAGCCGGCAGGCAGCGAGAGCGCACCGCGAACTCAGCTTCTCCCGTGAGGACTGCAAGCCGGCAACCTGCCGTGGCGCCGCCGGGATCCGGTCTGATCTAGGGTTTCGATCGAGGGACTCGAGTCCTTTCTGTAGGTGGTGCCTTCGGCTTGCGGGACGGGCAAAGAGTCCCTGTCGACGTCGGGAACCATGGGAGCGGGCTTGAGCAGAGTTCGTGTCGGAGTAGGAGTTCGTGGCGGTGGCGGTGGCGGGGAGGAAGGAGGGGATCAAGGCTGCGTGCCTGCGTTGGGGCCTTCGACGGTTTCTATTCCAGAAAATCGACCTGGCGGAAACCTGGGCCGATGTACAGCAGATAGACAGGGGAGAAGGCCCAAGTGGATCGCAGGCTCACCTGTCAAAAAATTGGATCGCAGGCCCAACCAAGAGAACCGCAGCGGACGTAAGGAAATTTCCTATATGACGCTCGTTCGTATTTTTAAAATTTGATCACTTTTTTAAAAAGAGTACTTTCAAAAAATCACTTTTTCAAAAAAACAATAATTTAGTTTAGAATTGTAAAAATTGCTCATAATTTAAAAAAAGAGAGTTTTAAAAGAATCGCAACTAAGAAAATGATCACAATTTTTAAAAATTGTTCATACATTTTCAAAATTTGTTCGCGTGGTTCAAAATTTGTTCGAACATTTCTTGAAAATCATGAACACATTTTCAAAAGACAAATAATGTTTGAAAACACGAACATTTTTTGAACAACATGAACACATTTTGAAATTTCAAACTTTGGCTAGCGAAAATCCTTATCCAGTGAAGAGGTTTGTAGTTCGATTCCTTGTGCGTGCACTAACTTTTTGTGAATTTTTGTTGCGCTACGGTACATGCGGGGTGAACAGGCATGCACGCCAATGGGTCGGCCCAGTCGAGGCGTCAATAGGAGCTCCCCAATTGTAATACAAGCTTTGGTGTCGCCTTTTCCCTCTCTCCGGGGTTTGTCTCTTCTCTCGTTTCTCCGCTGACATTTTAGTTTATTTTTTCTCCACCTATCCGCGGTCTTGTTTGGGCTGACCAAGGGGTTGCGCTATGGTACCATCAGCGCGAATGGGCGTGGAGCCGTGGACCAATGGGTCGGACCAATCGAGGTGTCAAATAGGAGCTCCCCGACTATTACTCAAGGTCAGTCGAACGATGATGAAATAAGCAGTAGTTGGTGTCGCCTTTTCTGTTAGCTAGGGTTTGTATCTTCTCTCATCTATCTTCCCCGTGTTTGTGTTTATCTCTTCTCCTCTCATTTGCGTTATTGTTCGGGCTGGCCAAGGGGTGGTCTCGTACTCGTACAACTTCCCGGCCTTTGTGAGCTATGGTTTCGATTATGAGGAGGGAAGTCAGTGGGTTTATTCGATCTTGGGTAAGATTGGATCGTGGTAGCTACTCTCATGGCTTCGGGTGATTGGGCTTTATCATTTGAATTGTCGGAGAAGGAAAAACATAAAGCTATCACTACTGCAGGATGCTGCTAACGCGACACTACGATCAGGGACCCTTCGACAAAACTGTGTGCGATGCAATAATCGTGAACGGTGGTGTAAAACGTTTGCGATGACGGATGCATCAAACACGGTTCAAATTTTGGTTGCATGTGCGATGCAGGGCATACGGTTCGGTTCAATGAACTGTTTGCGATGAGGAAGAAGTGTAAGTGCATCTAGTGCCCCTTAGTGATTTTGGTATATTGAAGACTTATATGTTAAGGGACTAATATGTTTGTGAGTGCACACAGGCTCTATAAGTCGATGAGGAGTTTGATATTTACTGTGAAAGTCGACTGTCGGTGTCAAAACCGGCGGATCTCGGGTAGGGGGTCCCGATCTGTGCGTTAAGGCTGATGCTAACAAGAAGTAAGGGACACAGATGTTTACCCAGGTTCGGGACCTATCGGTGGAGGTAAAACCCTACTTCCTGCTTGATTAATATTGATGATATGGGTAGTACAAGAGTAGATCTACCACGAGATCGTAGAGGCTAAAACCCTAGGAGCTAGCCTATGATGGTATGAATGTAATTGTGATCGGTCTTCTAAGGACCAACCTCTCCGGTTTATATAGACACCGGAGAGGGCTAGGGTTTACATGGAGTCGGTTACAAGGAAGAAAATATAATATCCGGATCGCCAAGCTTGCCTTCCACGCCAAGGAAAGTCCCATCCGGACACGGGCCGAAGTCTCGAGTCTTGTATCTTCACGCTTCAATAGTCCGGACGTTGTACACAGTCCGGCTGTCCGAATACCCCCTAATCCAGGACTCTCTCAGTAGCCCCTGAACCAGGCTTCAATGACGTTGAGTCCGGCGTGCGGTATTGTCTTCGGCATTGCAAGGCGGGTTCCTCTTCCGAATACTCCAAAGTGATCATCGAACACGTAAACCGTGTCCGGATCTGCAAGATGATCTTCACATACCACTGTAGAGAGAATAATATTTCACAAATGCAATCTGCTGACAACTTTTCCTGATGACGTGACACGTTATTATGATCGGGTCCATTATTTGAACCGTTTCCACACAACCAGCTACAACACATATCACGAGGCGGTTTCTATGACACGTCTTGTCAAAGCAGAGATCGTGTCCCCTTATTACGGGATTCTCATCAATGCGGGCACGGGTAATCTTACCACGCCATTAACCGTGGCGCTTGGGAAACAAGCGATTCCCAATGGGCAAGTGGGAAGGCGCACCGCTTCCGGCGCCTCTATAAAGGGATAAGATTCCTCCATTTTCACCCACGCCTTCTTCCTCCTTTGCCCACTCTTGCCCCCTCGAGCTCCAAATACCAAGCCCAAGTCTTCCCTTGCGGCTAAACATGTCCGGAGCAGAGGCAAGTGGGTGGCTTCCACCGTCAATGAGGAGCACATCACCAATCTTGGTGCGGCGGATGCTTGGTCATGGACATAGCGCACTGCTACAGACGCCGGGCAGGTCATTCCGACCCAGACCCCACGAGAGGGTCGATTCGCCGCCCACTTTGTCCGTGGATCGATTTACCCATCCCTTTGTCCGCGGGCTTATGTTCTACTACGGGCTAGATTTCCACGACCTAGCCCCAAATTTCGTCCTCAACATCTCGGCGTTCATCGTCGTGTGTGAGGCCTTCCTCCGCATCCGGCCCCACTTCGGCCTATGGCTGCAAACTTTCTGCGTGAAGCCGAAGGTGGTAAGAGGCCAACAGGCGGAGTGCGGAGGGACCATGGTGGGCCGAATGCCCAACGTCACATGGTTCGACGACTCCTTTGCGGAGGCCGTAAAAGGATGGCAATCGAGGGTGGTTCTACATCACCGAGCCGCGTGGCGCCAACTGGGCGGCGACCCCCGAGTTCCGATCCGGAGCCCCCATGCGGCTCACCTCCTGGGAGAGGAAGGGCATGTCCTGGGGCGATTCCACGGAGCTGGCCGGACCCCAAACATGCGTCAAAAGCATGAAGGACAAGAACATCAAGCTTGTCAACGTGATCCGGGTCATCCTTGTTCGCTGAATCCTGCCCTGCCAGAGGCGGGCAGTCAATCTGTGGGAGTTCATCCCCACCGAGCACCGGACGCTCCAGAGGCTCTACGCCATGACGCACAAAGGCGCATGGAAGGAGCTGTTCAAGGCCTCCGAAGTGCCTCCTCCGATATCCGAGGACCGCGGGCTTCACATCGCACGGGCTCCTAGGCCGGTGAGTTCTTAGACTGACACCGAACCCAGTTCTTCCCGATATATTAACGGGAGTGCCTTAAGTAGTTGTGCATGTTTATTTCAGGATTACATGGAGACAGCGGAGCGAGTTCACTGCCCGGCTCCGCTGCCAAGACCCAGCAGATGTTCTCCTGACGGAGATGTTGGTCCCGGCGCTGTACAAGGGCCAGAGAAGAAGGCCGAGAAGAAGGCCCCGGGGACCCGAAAGGGTCTCCGGCGGAAGGTTGTCCCGGAAGCCTCGTCTGAAGACGACGAGGCGGACTCCTCCCGCGAAGGGGAGGAGGAAGAAGAAGAAGAAGCCCCATCCGGAAAGGATGAGGGGTTCGGGGAGGCGGACCCAGGGGCTGGAAAAGGTCCTCGGCGCCGGGCCGTCATTCCCCTATCGTCCAATGACGACAAGTTGGATTCCTCCCGCGAAGGCGGGGGGAATCAGGAAGAGATCCCACCTTCCCCCACCGGGGGAGAGAAGAACAGGAAAGCCACCCCAGGAGGGGAGGCTGGGGCGTCCAAGATCCCCGTGGATTGTGTTGACGAGAGCCACGGCCAGCCGGGCTCTAAGCCGAACACAATTCCGGAACCTTCGGTGGTTCCGGACTCAGGCAGGCGACCCCTCGCTAAGGAGGGTGAGCCGTCTATGTCGTGGACTTCCGTTACGCATGAGGCGCCGGACGGTCTGCTGGAAGCGCTTTTGTGGCGCTTCCCTGGACGAAGGGCACCGTACTCTTATGAGTGCGGTGATTCGGAAGGTTTCGTCCGCCAAGAGCGGACTAACCGAAGCTTGCACCAGCCTCCTAACAGGCTTCGAGGTAAGTGGTAAATATGTGCAAAATTTCCACCCGATAGGTAGTAGCCCCTGTGTAGGATCGGAAGTATGTCTAGAGGGGGGGTGATTAGACTACTTGACAACTTAAAAATTTTGCCTTTTGATTGGAGTAGTTTCTTAGCAAGTTCACAATGATAACCAAGACAAGTATCACCCTACACATGCAATTCTAGAGTTGTGGCAGCGGAAAGTAAATTGCATGTATAGTAAATGAGAGGGGGAGAAGAGCAAACGCAATGGAGACACGGAGATTTTTTCTCGTGGTTCCGATAGGTGGTGCTATCGTCAATCCACGCTGATGGAGACTTCAACCCACGGAGGGTAACGGCCGCCTTGAGTCCACGGAGGGCTCCACCCACGAAGGGTCCACGAAGAAGCAACCTTGTCTATGCCATCATGGCTTACGCCCACGGAGGACTAGCCTTACTGGGGTAGATCTTCACGAAGTAGGCGATCTCCTTGCCCTTACAAACTCCTTGGTTCAACTCCACATCATGACGGAGGCTCCCAAGCGACACCTAACCAATCTAGGAGGCACCACCTCCAAAAGGTAATAGATGGGGTTGGTGATGATGAACTCCTTGCTCTTGTGCTTCAAATGATAATCTCCCCAACACTCAACTCTCCTCACCGATTTGGCTGTGGTGGAAGAAGGGATTGAGTGGAAAGCAACTTGGAAAGACTAGAAATCAAGTTTCATATGGTGGGAGTGGAGCAACTTGATCTCAACACAAGGGTAGGTAGTTCTCTTCTCGAAATGTAAGGTAGGAGTGGTAGTTCTTTCGATGGCTCTCTCCACGAATGAAGAGGAGGTGGAGGGTATTTATAGCCTCCACACAAAATCCAACTGCTACACACATTTGAGCAATCTCGGTCGGACCGAAGTTGACAACTCGGTCGACCGAAAGTTCAAATCTTGTGAACGTTGGGATTTTCGATGGGACCGAAAATACAATCTCGGTTAGTCCGATTCTTCCAAAGTCTAGGGTTTGCCAATTTCGGTGGGACCGACTTTCTCATCTCGGTGACACCGATTTGAGTACGTATGTTACGAAGCTTGGCAACACCAATTTCGAATGACCGAGTTTGGAATCGGAAAATCCGAGATTCTAGGGTTTTGGCTATATGGTGAGGTGGTTCATCTCGGTGTGATGAGTTTGGAATCGGTGGGACCGAGATTACTTATGAGTTTATGTTGGAATGAAGGATTGCTGATTGTTTGAGAGATAAATCACCAAGCACTTTAGAGCAACCAGATCATCATCATAACCTCATCCCTTTTAATAGTATTGGCTTTCCTATGGACTCAATGTGATCTTGGATCACTAAACCAAAAATGGAGTCTTGAGCTTTTGCCAATGTTTTCCTTAGCATTTTGAGGGTCCACATCATCGGTCATTGCCATACCCATATCAATCAACTTTCTCAAATATTCTCAAGAAATGATTAGTTCAATGATATATATGTTGTTATTAATTACCAAAACCACCGGGATTAGTTGCACTTTCAATCTCCCCTTTTGGTAATTGATGACAACATATAGATCAAAGCTTCGACAAATGATATAATCAATGAATAACATCGTCGCTTTGAGAAGTATGTGATAAGCAAGAGCTCCCCCTAAATTTGTGCATTATTTAAGATTTGCGTTTGAATGCAAATGCACAATCGATTAGGATCATGGGTTACTCTTCCATGCCACATACATCTTGGTGGAGCGCACAAAATGATAAGAATGAATAACATGCACCCAATCACCAAGACATGAGTAAGTGATCATACAAGATATGAATGGAATATGATAGACATCAAGCACACATTAAGCACAGATGATCAAGCACTCATCAAGATAGAGCAAACGAGTATCAAGCACACGAAGTATCTCAAAGAACTCAAAAGTATCTCAAAGGAAAACCGCAAACGAAAGAGCAAAACGAGCACGCTCTCTCTAGAAGCCCTATGATCTATACAATTTCTCCCCTTTGGCAACAAGTTACCAAAAGTTCGAAGGTATAGAGCTAATCGTCACTCGGGACTCTGCTGGCGGCTCTGCTGCGTCGATGGAGTGGAGATAGCTGCATCTGCAAAAGCTTCGCTGAAGTCTGTGGAGCTGGAGGAGTGGATATTTGAGCTGGTCTTTGAACCGACGGAGTCTGTAGGAGGTGCTTGATGTAGTAGCCCAGGATCGACACGGAATAGCAAATGATCTGGGCTTTGTGGGCACTGCAGCAGCTGCTCATAGTCATCTGGACCATGTCACCTTCCATCTCCTTCATAAGTTCTCCTTCTCCTCTTAGCTTCCTCGATGTCCGCATCAAGCTTGTTGACGGTGACTGCACTTCACCACTTTGACGCCCGTCGAGCATGGAACTTATCCTCAACGATCCTCTCAAGGCTCTCCGAGATCGCACTATGCTTGCCAGCGTAGCTCAATTCTCCGAGTGGCTTCAAGAAGTTGTTCTGCAACGCCTTGGGCTTTGCCTTTGCTTCCTTCTCGGCTTTAGCTTGTTTAGCGACTTCAGACTTAGCATGTCCTTCTACGATGTGGGAGCATTCTCACCATCACAACCTCGTTGTCCTCATGTTCAGCTGCAGTGGCAAGTGGGGTCTATCCAATGTAGGTGTCCGTGCCAAACTTGGCATTGATGAGCATCCGAATATGCGAGCAAACCCACACGACCTCTTACAGTGGTGCTGCTTTGTCCTCTTGATAGTTTCAACTATCGTGTCCATCACCTTAAAAGGTGTCTTCGATCTAGAATGTGCAAAGATGTTGATAGAGTACCCTCTTATCATGCGGTGGTCCCTCGACTTAGGCATCAATGTATGCCTCGTAATGGTGTTGGTGGTTGGGAGACCTGCACTCAAGGTAGTAGATCAACCAAGCTTCCAAATCTCTACATCCTTCTCATCAACCTCATTGTACATGTTCTTCATCGACTCGTGATTTTTCTTCGAATGCCATATACATCAATATCATCTTCTCTTGATATAGGTGCATTCAGCAATGCTCTCCATTCCTCAACAAGAGAATGGAATCTACGCCTACATCATCCATACAATTACGCCATCCGGATAGAAGTGTGCGGTGGCATAGAATCGCATGATCATCTCATCGCTCCAGCGGTCAATTTCGACCAACGAACTCGCAATCCCACAAGCGGTGAAGC
Organism: Aegilops speltoides; assembly: GCA_021437245.1. Taxonomy (NCBI): domain Eukaryota; kingdom Viridiplantae; phylum Streptophyta; class Magnoliopsida; order Poales; family Poaceae; genus Aegilops; species Aegilops speltoides. The sequence goes on along the minus strand of JAHHZJ010000276.1, from coordinate 124,054 downwards.
TTTCATGCACATGTGGGAAATAGTCTCTGTGCTTTCACTTTGTCGATGTATTTCCAAATAACGATTCGTATCGGCAACAATTGGCTTCTTGTCCATGAGCACCGCCTCATAAAAGTCTTGTTGCTCTCTTGTGTGGAATCTTGGGTCAATCTTTGTTCTCCTCCCGGTGGCATATGGATCTGCTTGCCTCCATAGCCTTAGACCTTTATCCTTTCTCTCCTTCATATTTTCAGCTCGAGGATGAGCTTCATTATGAACTCGCGGTTCGTCTTAGCTAGAGCAAAACATGAGCCTCATCATCGATTCTGCAGTGGCACATTGTCCTTCTTCTTTTCTCAAGCGGTATGTTCCTCACAGTCTTCTTGGGCTTGGCAAATGGTTTGGCCGGAGTGAAGGCTTAGCTTTAGGAGGTGCTCCTGCCTCGATGGCATCACCCATCAACTTCGCTTCGAGGAGGCCGAGGTGCTTCCTCATCGTAATCATCATCATCATCACCGTCTCTTCATGAACTTTCCTCTTCCTCTTGGAAGTCTTCTTGATTTTGCCGGAGGTTTCTTCCATGCCGAGCTTCAGGCAACAGAGGATTTCTTGACCTTCTTGGTGCCTTTCTTGGTTTGTTGCCCTTGCTGCTCTTTTGGCAACCACTTTCCTCTTTGGCTTAGAAGTTATTTCCTCATCTGCAACAAAATCAATCTTCCTCATCCGAGTTCCTCTTCCTCCACGCCTCGTGGCGCAGCAGCGATCCACTTGGAGTGCTTCTCTCTCCATCATCTGAAAACTGCTTGCTTCGGACTTGTAGCTGCCTCTGGAATCTCAACGGCATCTCGGACCTATTCTCGATGTCACTTCCTTCGCATATGTCGACAACCTTTGTGAATAGAGTGGGTATAGGCGTAATAGAAGAGTTATCACAAACTGCAGAAGATTTTGCAAAAGAATGAGTTCAAACTTTAGTTTTGGTTTTCACAGAATACATGTCGGTCGACCGAAGTCTATCAATTCGGTGAAACCAAATGTCTAAACAGACCACATACACCACTTTCGGTTGGACGAAATGGGTTTCGATCTAGCCGAGACAGCTTAGGGTTTCACTAAATCTTCACTTGGTCTTACCGATTTGCACAACTTCGGTTTCACCGAAAAGTGTAGTGCAATGGCGGAGGCCAAATCGGTCGATCCAAAATGCGAATCGGTCACACCGAGATGTGTTCGGCGAAACCTAACCCTAAAATTTTCACTCGAAATTTGTTCTATGACCTAAACTGCTGGATAGGAGATCTCAATCTTGGCAAGAAACATGGCAACGCCTAACGTGCATTGAATCAGCGATTGAGCACGAGAGGATGAAACTCACCCAAAGCGGTGGAGCTTCACTCGGCGGCAACGGCGCGATGAGAAGGACCGCTGACGGCGATGGAGACCATGGCGAGGGCGCCTGACGACGGCGGAGACGATCCGTAGACCAAGGCGACGGCAGCGAAAGAGTTTTGAGGGCGAAGCGTTTGAAGGAGTAATCAACGCGCTGTCCTCGAGTATATATACCTTCTTCGGTTGTCGGTGGGACCGAAGTTTGTAAACTCGGTGGGACCGAGATGGTTAATGCGTGCGATTACTCACTTCAGTCACGCCGAATTTGAAACTTCGGTTTCACCGAGGTGAAAACCTAGATCAATCCAAGTGATCTCGATCCGTCCGATTTGATATATCGGTTTGACCGAAAGTACTTAGAAGGTTTTGGAAGTTAGGCTTTTGACGGATCGGTGGCTCGAGTGCTCCTCACTCGGTCATCCGAAAAAGTCTTGTTCAAAGTTTGTGATATAAGCATGAATAGAGTTTGAGACAAGAAAGCATAGATAGCTAGGGGAGGAACTTAGGCATTCTTGTCCATCCATTTGGAAAAAAAAGAAAACCATAAAGACCAAAGCAACAAATGGATGTCCTTGAATGGATAAAATCATGCATCCAACATGCTCACACAATAAGATAGCAAATGAAATATGTGTCAAACATGCACAACCAAAACACTAACAGCTAGCACACAATTTGGCGATGACTAGGTCATCCATATATGAGTATATTGACTTAGGAGTCAAATGAGAACATTTGATCATAGGTCATACTCATCGTTTAAGCACAAGTGGGGTTACCACTTTTCCATAAAGCATTGATGTGTTCACATCATTAGAAGATGCTTTAGCTCATTTCTTTAGAGCAAAGCTCCCCTTGATGTGAGAACCCTTTTAAAGGGTCAAACTAACCTTGGGTTGTCGTTGAAGACTTCATGTAGATGTTGAAGATATGGATGCTCAATGTTGATGAAGATCATCAAGAGTTGGGAGCAATCCTTTGGATTCGGCACTTTCAATACCTACATGGGTTAGTCCCACAAGGAACAAACAAGAATATCCATGGACATAGATTGAAGTTCACAATAGATGATGTCCATGAAAGCAATGATTACCTTGTCCCTTGACTTACCAACATGAGGGTTTGTGACTCCATGAACTAGTGCAAGATGTGGAAGTTGATTGCACAAGTCCTTGCCAAAATGAATATGAGTGAAGTATATTGGCGAGTCACCCTCAAGAACCTTCTAGTTCTTCTTCTTGGGATCCACATCATCTTGATGGGAATCCTTGGGGTAGTAGTTGAGCTTGTTGAAGTAGAACTTGAAGTTGCCTTGGGAACCCACTTGACCATGGCCTTGGGTGCTTCAATGAATGCATCAATCTCCTCTTGAAGCTTGTCCTTGCCTTTTAGCTTGTGGTCTTGTGGTGGAAGGTCATCTTGAGCTTGTTCCTCATTGGAAGAAGTAGGATCATACTTCTCCTCTTGAGAGACGAACTTTGGAGTGGGATATTGACCTTCTTCCCATTCAACACCCTCGGCGTTGAACTTTCGCTCAAATCCAATTCCTTGATTCTTAGGTGTCTTCCTTGTTTGCGAACAATTTCCTCAAAGCTTTTGCTTCCGCAAGACTCTTGTAGACACCTTTCTCTATAATCCCTTTCAATAGACTATTTTCTTGCTCAAGTGAAACTTGGCTTGAAACATTGTTAGTGGAATCAAGAGAATTACTAGAAGTAACAGCATTTGATTTAGCATGATTATTGTTACTACTAGATGAAGAATTTTTCTTATGCTTGTCATGCTTAGTTTTGATAGGTGGCAAGAAATTAGACAAGAGAAGTCGTTTGGCAAGATATGAAGAACTCTTCTTTCGAAGATCGTCATTGATAGCTTTTAGAAACTCATGCTCTTGCTCTAGATTGAGCTTCTCGAAGCGTAGCTTCTCATGAGATCTTAGGAGCTCTCTATGATCTTCTTGAGTTGTTTCATGAGCTAACTTGAGAGTGTTTAGTTCTTTAGTTAAACGCTCAATCTCCTTCATAGCATTGTCATCCGACTCTTCTCTACTATAAAGACTACTAGCATGTTCATCATTACTAAGCTCACTAGATTTATCATGTAAAAGCTCATCTTCACCAAGCAAGTCATCCTCATCACTATCAAAGTCAATAAACTCAGGATGTGATACCTTGGGGCCTTTTGCCATGAAGCATCTTCCAATTCCCTCATTTGGTGAATCAAATATGTCATAGGAGTTGGAGTTGGAGGACACGAGAGCAAGACCGCAACACCTTCATCTTGATTGTATTCGGAGTTGGAGTGATAGCTTCTTTCGAGTGATTGTCGAGTCGGAGCCGAAACCCATTCACCAACATGAGCTTGATGTTTTCTTCTTGTGTAGCTCCTTGATGACTTGTCCTTCCTTTCCTAATCCTTGCTTCTCCGAGAGGATCTTCGTTCATAACGATCATCTCTACTCCTTCTCTCTTTTCGAGGCGACTCTTCTCTTGAGCTTCTTCTTCTTGGAGATTCTTCTCTTCTCTTGTGGGGAGTCGAACACTCATTTGAGTAGTGTCCGGTCTTCCACAATTGTAGCAGCTTCGATCACGACTAGAAGATCTCTTTTCATCATATGATCTAGACTTTGAGCTTCTTTCCTTGCTTCTACTCTTGTAGAATTTGTTGAAGTTCTTCACCATTAGGCTTATCTCTTCATTGGAAACTAGCTTGTCACTTGAGGATGTGGGAGCTTCAACTGCAGCTTTGTAAGCACCACTTGACTTGTTGTGAAGCTCTTCCTTATCTTTAAGTGTCATCTCATGAGCAACAATCCTTCCAATGACTTCGTAGGCTTGAGATCTTTGTAATTTGGCATCATTTGGATCAAAGTGCACACGGTGTCATACTTTCCATCCAAAGCTCGAGAATCTTCTTGATGATGAATCGGTCGGTCATTTCTTCGCTTCCTAAGCCTGCCATCTCATTGGTGATGAGAGCAAGCCTAGAGTACATTTCAAATACTCCTTCACCTTCCTTCATCTTGAACTTGTCAAGTCGACCTTGAAGAACATCTAGCTTTGATTCCTTCACGGACTCGGTACCTTCGTGCATTTCACCAAAGTATCCCAAATCTCTTTTGCATTCTCAAGACGGCTGATCTTGTTGAACTCTTCGGGACACAAAGCATTGAAGAGAATGTCACAAGCTTGAGCATTGTTCTCAGAACATCCGCAACTCATCCGCAGAGCCGCGCGATCCGAACTTTTCCTTCTTCAAGAACTCACCTTGCAAGCCAACACAAATAATGCCCCATGCGGCGGTTATGTCCAAGAATATGCATTTTCATTTTATGCTTCCAACTAGCAAAGTTTGAACCATCAAAGTAAGGACCTCTCTGAAAATTACCCTCACTAGACGCCATACTCTCCTAGGTTGTGAAACCAAGCTTATGGAGTCCAATGCAATGGAAACCAATCCAATGGAGACCAAAGCTCGATACCACTTGTAGGATCGGAAGTATGTCTAGAGGGGGTGATTAGACTACTTGACAACTTAAAATTTTGCCTTTTGATTGGAGTAGTTTCTTAGCAAGTTCACAATGATAACCAAGACAAGTATCACCCTACACATGCAATTCTAGAGTTGTGGCAGCGAAAGTAAATTGCATGTATAGTAAATGAGAGGGGAGAAGAGCAAACGCAATGGAGACACGGAGATTTTTTCTCGTGGTTCCGATAGGTGGTGCTATCGTCAATCCACGTTGATGGAGACTTCAACCCACGGAGGGTAACGGCTGCATGAGTCCACGGAGGCTCCACCCACGAAGGGTCCACGAAGAAGCAACCTTGTCTATGCCATCATGGCTTACGCCCACGGAGGACTAGCCTTACTCGGGGTAGATCTTCACGAGTAGGCGATCTCCTTGCCCTTACAAACTCCTTGGTTCAACTCCACATCATGACGGAGGCTCCCAAGCGACACCTAACCAATCTAGGAGGCACCACCTCCAAAAGGTAATAGATGGGGTTGGTGATGATGAACTCCTTGCTCTTGTGCTTCAAATGATAATCTCCCCAACACTCAACTCTCCTCACCGATTTGGCTGTGGTGGAAGAAGGGATTGAGTGGAAAGCAACTTGGAAAGACTAGAAATCAAGTTTCATATGGTGGGAGTGGAGCAACTTGATCTCAACACAAGGGTAGGTAGTTCTCTTCTCGTAAATGTAAGGTAGGAGTGGTAGTTCTTTCGATGGCTCTCTCCACGAATGAAGAGGAGGTGGAGGGTATTTATAGCCTCCACACAAAAATCCAACTGCTACACACATTGAGCAATCTCGGTCAGACCGAAGTTGACAACTCGGTCAGACCGAAAGTTCAAATCTTGTGAACGTTGGGATTTTCGGTGGGACCGAAAATACAATCTCGGTTAGTCCGATTCTTCCAAAGTCTAGGGTTTGCCAATTTCGGTGGGACCGACTTTCTCATCTCGGTGACACCGATTTGAGTACAGAAGGTTACAGAAGCTTGGCAACACCAATTTCGGAATGACCGAGTTTGGAATCGGAAAATCCGAGATTCTAGGGTTTTGGCTATATGGTGAGGTGGTTCATCTCGGTGTGGTGAGTTTGGAATCGGTGGGACCGAGATTACTTATGAGTTTATGTTGGAATGAAGGATTGCTGATTGTTTGAGAGATAAATCACCAAGCACTTTAGAGCAACCAGATCATCATCATAACCTCATCCCTTTTAATAGTATTGGCTTTCCTATGGACTCAATGTGATCTTGGATCACTAAACCAAAAATGGAGTCTTGAGCTTTTGCCAATGTTTTCCTTAGCATTTTGAGGGTCCACATCATCAATCATTGCCATACCCATATCATCGAACTTTCTGAAATATTCTCAAGAAATGATTAGTTCAATGATATATATGTTGTTATTAATTACCAAAACCACCTGGGGATTAGTTGCACTTTCACCCTGTTACTCTGTTTGGCGTTCGGCAGGAAAAGCCGAGCAGAGGGTCAATTAAGTTCCGCAGGAGTCCAATCATAAGTGTTATTTTGAATAAGCAGGCTGTGCTGCTTGCTGCTGCTGCCCGTACTGCCAAGGTTGCCGAACTGAAGCGGGACCTAGAGCAGGCGCAGGGAGAGCTCGACCTCACGAAGAGGCAGCTCGAAGAGAACAAGGGTAAGTAATTCCCGTTCTTATGTTTTTAAGGATAGGCAGAATTGGTGGGTCTAACAACTAACTGTCGTGACCGTGTAACAGGGGCGCCTGCCGAGGTGGCGGCCCTGAAGAAGGCGCTGTCCGAGGCCAAAGACAAGGCGGCCTCGGAATGTAAGGAGCGCAAAAAGCAAAGTGCTAGGGTAGGTGAGGTATAACAGGAGCTCCAGGACCTCGGCAAGAAATGCGAGTCCGTGGAGCATGATCTGAGGGCCAGAGAGGCCGAGCTTGCGAAGGCCCTTATGAGCTTAAAATACGCCAAGGCCGAAGCCGAGAAAGCACAACAGGAGATCCAGGAGGCCAAGAAGATAGCAGCGGGTAAGAAGTTCTTTATGCAAAGCAAACATGTGGAGGAGGCGTTTCTTTTACTTACTCGAATTCGGAGCTCTCCAGAGGCATTCGCAGATCTGCCACGCAGCGTATCAGACGCTGCGGAGTTCTACCGTGCCGGAGGGAACTCAATCGGAGAAGTTGCTCGTCCCAAATCTGTCAATAACACTGATGTTTCTAAGTGACCAATCAAGCAGTTGGTCGAACTCCTGAGGCGGCCGAACGGCTATGAAGGGATTCATAGTCCGGATGTGGCCTGGTGAGCTCATGCCTAGTAGCTACTTCAGCCTGATCAAGAGGATGATGGATGCCTGCCCGCGGCTTGAGGTGATCAAGCGATCCGTGTGCATCGAGGGTGCCCGCCGGGCCCTTGCCCGCGTCAAAGTGCATTGGGGCAAGATGGATGTGGAGAAGCTGGTCAAGGACGGACCGCCGGAGGGCAAGGCGCATCGCCATCCCAAGCTGTACTATGAGGGCGTTATGAAGGGTGCTCGCCTTGTGGCTGACGAATGTACCAAGGACACCATTTTTGAATGAATTCGCTTCTGTCATGGTTGTATTTTAAGGACGAAGTTACTTGCGCTATGTAGCGCTTTTTGTTATTTAAACCTTCTGTGCGGCTGTTTATAAAATCCTGAAAGTAGGCCAGTCGTCGGCTTCCGCCCCCACGCGACTAGCACTGGGGTATTCATGGAAAACACAGACACTCTTTATCCAAATGTTTGGTCCCTTAAGGAGGTGTCCAGCGCAGCGAATGAGGCAATCGGACTATGCGGCTTTATAGCTTTCACTTAGCCATAGAAGTCTACAATTTTAAATTTCGGCGAAGCCCCTAGAATCCGGAAGGCCGAATTGGGGCGATATATACGCCTTGATCGGGCAAAGCCGATTTTTCGCCTAAAGCGGAAAATCTTTAAGGATTTTAGTACCTCTCGAACAATGACGAGCTTCTCGCCACATCATGCCGGGTCGCTTTTGGCTTTCTCTCGAGGTGCTCGTCTGCAAAGAACCGGACACAATCGCAGAGTTCTCCTCGCTACCTTAGCCGATATAACGGAATGTAAGGCACCAAAACAAGGGAGCCGGGCTATCCCAACTGTAGACCCAAGACATGATTCGGAGCTGATGCATATAGTGCTATAAGTTCGGGGTGCCGCACTATTGAAAGTGTGCGGACTTGTAGTTGCCATATTACGGGGCGTCATAAGAAGCCCCTGGCAAACTGGCTGTACCTAGGTGTACGGATGTAATACCAAATAAACATTTGTGAGAGAAAAATACTCAAATAATGATAGTAAGCTGACGCTATATATAATCTCCATTTGACGAAAGATACGTTTAAGCGTATGTTTACAATGGATGCATTAGGCAGAGATGAAAATAGGAATATTTGACATGTCCTATCCAGGGGCAAGCCGTGTGCAGATAGATGAAGCAGGTATAATGATCGTAAATAGATTCCACCTGGGTATTTCCTTCTGCGCACAACGTCTGCTGCCTCCTTGGGTGTCTCTTCCATATGAGTCCGGCAATTCGGCTCTTCTGAGGATGCTACACTAACGCGGTGTCCTGAAGGTAAAAGGGAAAGAGTATGAAGGTATTTAGCGGTTACCCGTATTATCGAATAAGTCGTTGATGCGCCTCCGCCTATGCCCAAGGTATCTTGAGTGCGTAATTGTGTACGCGTGGCACGAATGCTGCTTTGGAGGGGTTTGAGCGGAGGCCGGACTGCTAATCACGATCTTGACGTTCGCGTTGATCCTGCTGCGGGGTGCTCCGGACTCGTTTGACAGTGCTCGGAGTTGTCGCCGGATTGGTTTGTCGGAGGAGGCCGCATTGTACTTCTACCGCGAGGGCTGCCGTATGCTCTTCTGTTCGAAGGGAGCGGTCCATATTTCTGTTTACAGTGATGACCCCGCGCGGTCCCGGCATCTTGAGTTTGAGATATGTATAGTGCGGCACCGCATTGAGTCTTGCGAATGCGGTTCGTCCGAGCAGTGCGTGGTAGCCACTGCGGAAAGGGACGATGTCGAAGATCAGCTCTTCGCTCCTGAAGTTGTTTGGGGATCCGAAGACCACTTCCAATGTTATAGAACCCGTGCAGCGGGCCTCTACTCCAGGAATAACACCTTTAAAGGTGGTTTTGGTGGGCTTGATTCTTGAAGGATCAATGCCCATCTTGCGCACTGTGTCCTGATAGAGCAGGTTCAGGCTGCTGCCGCCGTCCATAAGGACACGCGTGAGGTGGAATCCGTCGATGATTGGGTCTAAGACCAATGCGGCGGAGCCGCCGTGACGGATGCTGGTAGGGTGATCCCTACGATCAAAGGTGATTGGACAAGCTGACCATGGGTTGAATTTGGGGGCAACTGGCTCCATCGCATAGACGTCCCGTAGTGCCCGCTTCCGTTCCCGCTTGGGGATGTGGGTGGCGTAGATATATTGACCGTTTTCACCTAGGGGGAAATTTCTTCTGCCCCCCCGTGTTCGGACGCCGGGGCTCATCGTCACCGTTGCTGTGAAGCCCCTTGTCCTTGTTTTCAGCGTTTATCTTGCCGGCCTGTTTGAACACCCAGTAGTCTCTATTGGTGTGGTTGGTTGGTTTGTCTAGTGTGCCATGAATTTGGCACGATCGCTCTAGTATGCGGTCCAGACTGGATGATCCCTGATTATTTCTTTTGAACGGCTTTTTCCGCTGTCCGTATTTAGGTCCGCTGAATCCGGCGTTGACTGTCGTGTCTTCCGTGTTGTCGCCGTTGTTCCGTCTCTTATGTCTGTTGCGCCGTGGCTTGCCGTTAGCATCGCGGCCGTCCGGAGTGCCGGAATGTGGCGTGGTGCTGCTACGAGCCAACCAGCTATCCTCACCCGCACAAAAACGGGTCATTAGGGTTGTGAGAGCTGCCATAGACTTGGGTTTTTCCTGGCCGAGGTGTCGAGCGAGCCACTCGTCACGGATATTATGCTTAAAAGCCGCCAGGGCTTCGGCGCCCGGATTGTCGACTATTTGGTTCTTTTTAGTGAGGAACCGAGTCCAGAATTTCCGGGCTGACTCTCCGGGCTGTTGAATAATGTGGCTCAGGTCATCAGCGTCCGGTGGTCGCACATATGTGCCCTGGAAGTTGTCGAGGAATGCATCTTCTAGGTTTTCCCAACTGCCAATGGAATTTGCTGGCAGGTTGTTTAACCAATGCCGGGCTGGTCCTTTGAGCTTAAGGGGGAGATACTTGATGGCATGTAGATCATCTCCGCGGGCCATGTGAATGTGGAGACGGAAATCTTCAATCCATACTGCGGGGTCTGTTGTGCCATCGTATGATTCGATGTTTACGGGTTTAAACCCTTCTGGGAATCCATGATCCATTACTTCGTCCGTGAAGCAGAGGGGGTGTGTGGCGCCTCTATGCCGGGCTATGTGGTTACGCAGGTCGGATTGATCTGGGTTGCTATGTTCGGCCCGGCCGGATTTGTTGATGATGTATCCGGCGTGGATTGTCGTCGTCATTTGGTAGCGCCCTCGACCGTAGATCGATCTTGGCTGTCCCGAGCCGTAGTGTATCGGCGTGGGGGTGCGGGCTGGTATCCGGTTTTGTCCCGGCCACGGGGTGGCCAGTCAGCCGTTTTGGCGCTCGAGTCCATATTCCTCGGCTGCCAGGACTTCAGTCCATCTATCTGTGAGCAGGTCTTGATCAGCTTGTAGTTGCTGCTGCTTCTTCTTCAGGATCCTTGTAGTGGCTATAAGCCTACGCTTGAAGCGCTCCTACTCCATGGGATTCTCAGGTACGCCGAACTCGTCGTCGCCGAGGCTGATCTCGTCTTCGGAGGGGGGCATGTAATTGTCCTCCTCCGGGTATGCATCTGTCGCCTGTTCTTCTGGGGTGACCTGCTCGTCTTCCTGTTCGGCCTGCTCAAAGGTGGGCTGATCAGGGTCATATTCTTCTTCGGCGCCATCCGGATTATTTTCGCCTCCGGGGCCAGTGTTGTTATGGCGGGGCTTGGAGCGGCCGGCGACGCCCATTCTTTGATTTTATTCCCGAGGGGTTGTCCTCCGTTGCCTCATTGCCATTGGCTTCCTTCGGAGTGTCCACCATATATATATCATATGAGGAGGTGGCCGTCCACCGCCCGGTGAGTGGTGGCTCCTGTGATTCTCCTACATCGTCGTCCATACTGTCGATGTCCTCAGAGTCGAAGTCAAGCACGTCGGTTAGATCATCGATAGTGGCAATGAAGTGGGTGGTGGGTGGGCAACGAATTCCGTTGTTGTCTGCTTCCCACTCGAGCCGGACATAGTTCAGCCCGGAGTCTCCTGACAAGGAGAGAGACTTCAATAAGTCCAGCATGTCGCCAAAGGGCGAGTCTTTGAAAACGCCCGCCATGCGTGAACTCCATCACCGGAGCCCAACCAGGATCGGCGGGCTCGGGGGTGCGCGGACTGGAACCTGCGTCCGGATATGAATCCGGGGGTCCGGAGTCACAGGTTCCTTCAGAGGTGAGACCTGTGTTCGGCTCCATCGCCGATGAAGGTACGGCCTGCGGGGCGGGGTCCAGCCCTCCGTCCTTAGGCGAAGCAACTTGTCCCGGATTTATATCCGAGGTTTCTGCCGGGATGATATCCCGAGCGACATCTGACAGCAATTCTAGGCCGTGCTCATCGCGACTGTCCGGCGCTTCTGGTGCTGGCCCGAATCCATTGAAGATCAAGTCTCCGCGGATATCCGCTGTGTAGTTCAGGTTTCTGAACCTTATTTGATGGCCGGGGGCATAGCTATCGATCTGCTCCAAGTGGCCAAGCAAATTGGCCTGCAGCGCGAAGCCGCCGAACACGAAGATCTGTCCGGGGAGGAAAGTCTCACCCTGGACAGTGTCGTTAATGACGATTGAAGGAGCCATCGAGCCTGACGGCGACGTCACAGAGGAACTCTGAATGAAAGCACCAATGTCGGTGTCAATGAAGGAAATATGCCCTAGAGGCAATAATAAAGTTATTATTTATTTCCTTATTTCATGATAAATGTTTATCATTCATGCTAGAATTGTATTAACCGGAAACATGATACATGTGTGAATGCATAGACAAAGAATATGTCACTAGTATGCCTCTACTAGACTAGCTTGTTAATCAAAGATGGTTATGTTTCCTAACCATGAACAAAGAGTTGTTATTTGATTAACAAGGTCACATCATTAGTAGAATGATCTATTTGACATGACCCATTCCATTAGCTTAGCACACGATCGTTTAGTATGTTGCTACTGCTTTTATCCATGACATATACATGTTCCTGTAACTATGAGATTATGCAACTCCGTGCTACGGAGGAACACTTTGGTGCTACCAAACGTCACAACGTAATCGGGTGATTATAAAGGAGTACTACGGTGTCTCCAAAGGCGATGTTGGGTTGGCGATTTCGAGATTAGGTTTTGTCACTCCGATTGCTCGGAGAGGTATCTTCGGGCCCTCTCGTAATACACATCATCAAGCCTTGCAAGCATTACAGCTAATGAGTTAGCTGTGAGATGATGTATTACGAACGAGTAAAGAGACTTGCCGTAACGAGATTGAACTAGGTATTGATACCGACGATCGAATCTCGGCAAGTAACATACCGATGACAAAGGGAACAACGATGTTGTTATGCGGTCTGACCGATAAAGATCTTCGAGAATATGTAGGAGCCAATATGGGCATCCGGTCCCGCTATTGGTTATTGACCGAGACGGTGTCTCGGTCATGTCTACATTGTTCTCGAACCGTAGGGTCCGCACGCTTAAGGTTTCGATGACGGTTATATTATGAGTTTATGTATTTTGATGTACCAAGATGTTCGAGTCCCGGATGTGATCACGGACATGACGAGGAGTCTCAAATGGTCGAGACATAAAGATTGATATATTGGAAGCCTATATTTGGAGTTCGAATGGTTCCGGTGAAATCGGATTTTACTGTAACACCGGGTTACTGGAACCCTCCGGGGTTAATGGGCCTTAATGGGCCATGAGGGAGAAGAGGAGGGGCGGCCGGGCAGGCCGCGCCCTCCCCCCTAGTCCGAATAGGACAGGAGGGGGCGGCCTCTTCCCTCTTCCCTCCCCCAATCCTACTCCAACTAGGAAGGGGGGAGTCCTACTCCCGTGGAGTAGGACTCCTCCCCGCCTCCTCTAGGCCGCCGCACCCCCCTTGCTCCTTTATATCTGACGGGGGGGCACCCTAGAACACACAAGTTTGATCTACGGATCGTTCCTTAGCCGCAGCGGTGCCCCTTCCACCATATTCCACCTCGGTCATATCGTCGCAAGCTTAGGCGAAGCTCTGCTACCGTAGAACATCAAGATCGCCACCACGCCGTCGTCTCGACGGAACTCTCCCCGACACTCGGCTGGATCGGAGTTCGAGGGACGCCATCGAGCTGTACGTGTGTCAAGAACTCGGGCGCCGGAGTAACGGCGCCGATCGGTCGGATCGCGAGGAGAACGACTACTTCCTCTACGCTGTGATAGCTTCCGCCGGTCTCACGAGGGTACGAGACAACACTCTCCCATCTCGCTATGCATCACCATGATCTTGCGTGTGCATAGGAATTTTTTGAAATTACTACGCTCCCCAACAAAGGCATCCGAGCCTAGGTTTTATGGTTTGATGTTTTGCACGAGTAGAACACAAGTGAGTTGTGGGCGATACAAGTCATACTACCTACCAAAGATGTCATACTTTGGTTCAGCGGTATTGTGAGATGAAGCGCCCGACCGACATTACGCCAGACGCTTACGCGAGACTGGTTTCACCGCCACGAGCACTCGCTGCTTAAAGGTGACCGGCGGGTGTCTGCTCTCTCACTTTAGTTGAACCGAGTGTGGCTACGCCCGTCCTTGAGAAGGTTAAACGAGTCTATTTGACGAAGTATCATTGTGGTTTTGATGCGTGGGTGAGATTGGTTCTTGCTTAAGCCCGTAGCAGCCACGTAAAATTTGCAACAACAAAGTAGAGGACGCCTAACTTGTTTTTGCAGGGCATGTTGTGATGTGATATGGTCAAGACATGATGCTATATTTTATTGTATGAGATGATCATGTTTTGTAACCGGTTATCGGCAATCGCGGAGCCATATGGTTGTCGCTTATTGTATGAAATGCATCGCTTCGTAATGCTTTACTTTATCACTAAGCGGTAGCGATAGTCGAGAAGCATAAGATTGGCAAGACGACAACGATGCTACGATGGAGATCAAGGTGTCGCTACGGTGACGATGGTGATCATGATGGTGTCAGAGAGATGGAGATCACAAAGCACAAGATGATGATGACCATATCATATCACTTATATTGATTTGCATGTGATGTTTATCTTTTATGCATCTTATCTTGCTTTGATTGACGGTAGCATTATAAGATGATCTCTCACTAAAATTATCAAGAAGTGTTCTCCCGAGTATGCACCGCTGCCAAAGTTCGTCGTGCCTGCACACCACGTGATGATCGGGTGTGATAAGCTCTCGTCCATCTACAACGGGTGCAAGCCGTTTTGCACACGCAGAATACTGGGTTATACTTGACGAGCCTAGCATATGCGAGATATGGCCTCGGAACACGGAGACCGAAAGGTCGAGCGTGAATCATATAGTAGATATGATCAACATAAGATGTTCACCATTGAAAACTACTCCATTTCACGTGATGATCGGTTATGGTTTAGTTGATTTGGATCACGGATCACTTAGATGACTAGAGAGATGTCTGCTAAGTGGGAGTTCTTAAGTAATATGATTAATTGAACTTAAATTTATCATGAACTTAGTACCGATAGTATCTTGCTTGTCTATGTTTGATTGTAGATAGATGGCTCGTGTTGTTGTTCCGCTGACTTTTAATGCATTCCTTGAGAAAGCAAAGTTGAAAGATGATGGTAGCAATTACACGGATCGGGTCCAGAATCTCGAGGATTATCCTCATTGTCGCATGTAAGAGTTACGCCCGGATGCACCGCTAGGTGCCAGTGCCTCGCAGCAGAGCAACACCGATGTTATGAACGTCCGTAGAGCAAAGTCGATGACTACTCTATAGTTCAAGTGCCATGCTTTACGGCTTAGAACCGACTTCAACGACGCTTTTGAACGTCATGGAGCATATGAGATGTTCCAGAGTTGAAGTTGATATTCCAACAGTAATGCCCGGATTGAGAGATATGAAGTCTCCAATAAGTTCTATAGCTGCAAGATGGAGGAGAATAGTTCACGGTGAGCACATACTCAAAATGTCCGGGTATTACAATCACTTGACTCAACCGGGAGTTAATCTTCGGATGATTGTGTCATTGATGTAATTCTTCAATCACCGCCACCAAGCTACAAAGGCTTCGATGAACTATAATATGCAAGGGTTAGTAAAGACTATACCGAGCTCTTCGCAATGCTAAAGGCTGCGAGGTAGAAATCAAGAAGGAGCATCAAGTGTTGATGGTCAATAAGACCACTAGTTTCAAGAAGAAAGGCAAAGGGAAGAAGAAGGGAATTTCAAGAAGAACAGCAAGCAAGTTGTCGCTCAGAGAAGAAACCCAAGTCTGGACCTAAACCTGAAATCGAGTGCTTCTACCGCAAGCGATCGTCATCGAAGCGGAATCGCCCCAAGTATTTGGCGGATAAGAAGGATGGCAAGGTGAACAAAGGTATATGTGATATACATGTTATTGATGTGTACCTTACTAGAGCTCGCAGAGCACTGGTATTTGATATCGGTTCTCTTGCTAATATTTGCAACTCAAACAGGACTACGGATTGCTTAACACCGCAAAGGACGAGGTGACGATCGCGCTGGAAATGGTTCCAAAGTCGATGTGATCGCGGTCGGCACGCTACCTCTACATCTACCTTCGGATTAGTTTTAGACCTAAATAATTGTTATTTGGTGCTGCGCTGAGCATGAACATTATATCTGGATCTTGTTTGATGCGAGACGGTTATTCATTTAAATCGAGAATAATGGTTGTTCTATTTATATGAGTAATATCTTTTATGGTCATGCACCCTTGAAGAGTGGTCTATTTTGATGAATCTCGATAGTAGTGATACACATATTCATAATGTTGAAACCAAAAGATGCAGAGTTGATAATGATAGTGCAACTTATTTGTGGCAATCGCCGCTAGGTCATATCGGTGAAAAGCGCATGAAGAAACTCCATATTGATGGACTTTTGGAGTCACTTGATTATGAATCACTTGGCACTTATGAACCGTGCCTCATGGGCAAGATGACTAGAACCCCGCTTCTCCTGACTATGGAGAGAGCAACAGATTTGTTGGAAATCATACATACTGTATGTATGTGGTCCGATAAATGTTGAGGCTCGTGGCGGATATCGTTATTTTCTCACCTTCACCGATGATTTAAGCAGATATGGGTATAGCTACTTAATGAAACATAAGTCCAAACATTTGAAAAGTTCAAAGAATTTCAGAGTGAAGTTGAAAATCATCGTAATAAGAAAATTAAGTTTCTACGATCGATCGTGGAGGTGAATATTTGAGTTACGAGTTTGGTCTACATTTGAAACAATGCGAATAGTTTCAAGAACTCACGCCACCGGAACACCACAACAGAATGGTGTGTCCGAACGTCAGAATCGTGACTTTACTAGATATGGTGCGATCTATGATGTCTCTTACAGATTTACCGCTATCGCTTTTGGGGTTATGCTCTAGAGACGGCCGATTCACACTCGAATAGAACACCGTCAAAATCCGCTGAGACGACACCTTATGAACTATGGTTTAGCAAGAAACCAAAGTTGTCGCTTTCTTAAAGTTTGGGGATGCGATGCTTATGTGAAAAGCTTCAACCCGATAAGCTTGAACCCAAATCGAGAAATGTGTCTTCATAGGATACCCAAAGGAGACAGTTGGGTACACCTTCTATCACAGATCCGAAGGCAAGACATTTGTTGCTAAGAATGGATCCTTTCTAGAGAAGGAGTTTCTCTCGAAAGAAGTGAGTGGGAGGAAAGTAGAACTTGATGAGGTAATTGTACCTTCTCCCTTACTTGAAAGTAGTTTGTCGCAGAAACCGGTTTCTGAGACATCTACACCAAGTAGTGAGGAAGTTGATGATGTTGATCATGAAACTTCAGATCAAATTACTACAGAACCTCGTAGATCAACCAGAGTAAGAACCGCACCAGAGTGGTACGGTAATCCTGTTCTGGAAATCATGCTACTAGATCATGATGAACCTACGAACTATGAAGAAGCGATGGTGAGCCCAGATTCCGCAAAATGGCTTGAGGCCATGAAATCTGAGATGGGATCCATGTATGAAAACAAAGTATGGACTTTGGTTGACTTGCCCGAGGGTAGGCAAGCAATAGAAAACAAGTGGATCTTCAAGAAGAAGACCGACGACGACGTAATGTTATCGTTTACAAAGCTCGACTTGTCGCAAAGGGTTTTCGACAAGTTCAAGGGATTGACTACGATGAGACCTTCTCACCAGAAGCGATGCTTAAGTCCGTCTCAATCATGTTAACAATTGCCGATTTTATGATTATGAAATCGGCAAATGGATGTAAAGACTGCATTCTGAATGGATTTACGAAGAAGAGTTGTATATGATGCAACCGAAGGTTTTATCGATCCAAAGGAGCTAACAAAGTGTGCAAGCTCCAATGATCCATTTATGGACTGGTGCAAGCATCTCGAGTTAGAATAAACGCTTTGATAGTGTGATCAAAGCATTTGGGTTCATACTGCACTTTTGGAGAAGCCTCAGATTTACAAGAAAGTGAGTGGGAGCTCTATAGCATTTCTGATATTATATGTAGATGACATATTGCTGATCGGAAATGATATAGAATTTCTGAATAGCATAAAGGGATACTTGAATAAGAGTTTTTCAATGAAAGACATCGGTGAAGCTGCTTACATATTGGGCATTAAGATCTATAGAGATAGATAAAGACGCTTGATTGGACTTTCACAAAGCACATACCTTGACAAAATTTTGAAGAAGTTCAAAATGGATCAAGCAAAGAAAGGGTTCTTGCCTGTGTTACAAGGTGTGAAGTTGAGTAAGACTCAATGCCCACCACCGCAGAAGATAGAGAGAAAATGAAAGATGTTCCTATGCTTCACCATAGGCTCTATCATGTATGCAATGCTGTGTACTGCACTGATGTGTGCCTTGCTATAAGCTTAGCAGGAGGTACCAAAGTAATCCAGAGTGGATCATCGACAAATGTCAAGAACATCCTGAAATACCCGAAAAGGACTAAGGATATGTTTCTCGATATGGAGGTGACAAAGAGCTCATCGTGAACGTTTATGTTGATGCAAGTTTTGACACCGATCCCACGATTCTAAATCGCAGACCGGATACGTATTTACACTAAACGGAGGAGCTATCGGTTGGTGCAGTTCTAAACAAAGCGTCAGAAGGGATCTACATGTGAAGCGGAGTACATAGCAGCTTCGAAGCAGCTAATGAAGGAGTCTCGATGAAGGAGTTCATATCCGATCTAGGTGTCATACCTAGTGCATCGGGTCCAATGAAAATCTTCGTGACAATATCGAGCAATTGCCTTGGCAAAAGAATCCAGATTTCACAAGAGGACCAAGCACATCAAGAGACGCCTCAATTCCATCCGGATTTAGTCCAGTGGGAGACATAGAGATTTGCAAGATACATACGGATCTGAATATTGCGCAGACCGTTGACTAAGCCTCTTCCACGAGCAAAACATGATCAACACCAAGACTCCATGGGTGTTAGAATCATTACTATGTAATCTAGATTATTGACTCTAGTGCAAGTGGGAGATCAAGGAAATATGCCCTAGAGGCAATAATAAAGTTATTATTTATTTCCTTATTTCATGATAAATGTTTATCATTCATGCTAGAATTGTATTAACCGGAAACATGATACATGTGTGAATGCATAGACAAACAATATGTCACTAGTATGCCTCTACTAGACTAGCTTGTTAATCAAAGATGGTTATGTTTCCTAACCATGAACAAAGAGTTGTTATTTGATTAACAAGGTCACATCATTAGTAGAATGATCCGATTGACATGAACCATTCCATTAGCTTAGCACACGATCGCTTAGTATGTTGCTACCGCTTTTATCCATGACATATACATGTTCCTGTAACTATGAGATTATGCAACTCCTGTTTACGGAGGAACACTTTGGTGCTACCAAACGTCACAACGAATCGGGTGATTATAAAGGAGTACTACAGTGTCTCCAAAGGCGTATGTTGGGTTGGCGATTTCGAGATTAGGATTTGTCACTCCGATTGCTCTGGAGAGGTATCTCTGGGCCCTCTCGGTAATACACATCATCAAGCCTTGCAAGCATTACAACTAATGAGTTAGCTGTGAGATGATGTATTACTGAACGAGTAAAGAGACTTGCCGTAACTAGATTGAACTAGGTATTGATACCGACGATCGAATCTCGGCAAGTAACATACCGATGACAAAGGGAACAACGATGTTGTTATGCGGTCCGATCGATAAAGATCTTCGAGAATATGTAAGAGCCAATATGGGCATCCGTGTCCCGCTATTGGTTATTGACCGAGACGGTCTCGGTCATGTCTACATTGTTCTCGAACCGTAGGGTCCGCATGCTTAAGGTTTCGATGACGGTTATATTATGAGTTTATGTATTTTAATGTACCAAGAAGTTCGAGTCCCGGATGTGATCACGGACATGACGAGGAGTCTCAAATGGTCGAGACATAAAGATTGATATATTGGAAGCCTATATTTGAGTTCGAATGGTTCCGTGAAATCGGGATTTTACCGAACACCGGGTTACCGGAACCTCCCGGGGTTAATGGGCCTTAATGGGCCATGAGGAGAAGAGGAGGGCCGGCGGGGCAGGCAGGCCCCTCCCCTAGTCCCAATAGGACAGGAGGGGGGCGCGCCTCCCTCCCTCTTCCTCCCCCCAATCCTACTCCAACTAGGAAGGGGGGGAGTCCTACTCCGGTAGGAGTAGGACTCCTCCGCGCCTCCTCTAGGCCGGCCGCACCCCTTGCTCCTTTATATACGGGGCAAGGGGCACCCTAGAACACACAAGTTTGATCTACGGATCGTTCCTTAGCCGTGTCGTGCCCCTTCCACCATATTCCACCTCGGTCATATCGTCGCAAGCTTAGGCGGCTCGCTGCCGATAGAACATCAAGATCGCCACCACGCCGTCGTCTTGACGGAACTCTCCCCGACACTCGGCTGGATCGGAGTTCGAGGGACGCCATCGAGCTGTCGTGTGTCAAGAACTCGGGCGCCGAGTAACGGCGCCAGATCGGTCGGATCGCGAGGAGAACGTCGACTACTTCCTCTACGCCAGATCGCTTCGCCGGGTCTCGAGGGTACGTAGACAACACTCTCCCATCTCGTTGCTATGCATCACCATGATCTTGCGTGTGCGTAGGAAATTTTTTGAAATTACTACGTTCCCCAACAGTCAAAACCAGCGGATCTCGGGTAGGGGGTCCCGATCTGTGCATCAAGGCTAATGGTAACAAGAAGTAAGGGACACAGGTGTTTACCCAGGTTCGGGCCCTCTCGATGGAGGTAAAACCCTACTTCCTGCTTGATTAATATTGATGATATGGGTAGTACAAGAGTAGATCTACCACGAGATCGTAGAGGCTAAAACCCTAGGAGTTAGCCTATGATGGTATGAATATAATTGTGATCGGTCTTCTAAGGACCAACCTCTCCGGTTTATATAGACACCGGAGAGGGCTATGGTTTACATGGAGTCGGTTACAAGGAAGGAAATATAATATCTGGATCGCCAAGCTTGCCTTCCACGCCAAGGAAAGTCCCATCCGAACACGGGCCGAAGTCTCGAGTCTTGTATCTTCACGCTTCAATAGTCTGGATGTTGTACACAGTCCGGCTGTCCGGATACCCCCTAATCCAGGACTCCCTCATCGACCCCCTAAAAATGTATGTCGTCAGCTGATGACTTTGGTTCTCCTGAAGATTTTGAAAGTGAAGAAATTGGTGTGACCTTGAAGACTAGGATATTCATGCGAGGATTATAAAGCGTGAAGACTTTTGTTTTCATAGTTTCATTTTCTCTTTCTTGAGTCATAGGAAACACCGTACTATTAAAGGGGGTCGAGGTAATACTAAGGAAATTGATTTCCAAGTGATGCTCATCTGAAAATCCTACACCTACCCAATCCTTTGGAGTGAAGCCATTGGAAAACTCTTCTCAGTTCAATTTCTTCAGTGACAGAGACGAAGATCTTCTGGTCTCTAAGGAATTTGTTCTGACTGAGGAGCTAGTAATTCTCCAGTGCGGATTGCCTACAAAGTGAGGAATATGATAGCCCTGAGGAATTTGATACCTCAAATCCGACCGTTGCTGTGCTACGCGCCAGCTGTACAAAATATGCTACCACCTAACGGTCATATCATTGAAGGGCATTTATGTCTTATCATGTTGGGCTGCTCCCTAGGCTATAAATAGTCGCCCCTACAACCACTAGCTGGTTGGCTGCTCCGAGAGAAACTGAGACTTGTCACCGAGAGCATCCCTTCCTCCGAGGACTTTGAGCGAAAATCATCAAGTGAGGAAAAACCAAAACCCAAACCCAAACACCGACAAACCCAAAGTGATTGAGCATCATTGAAGAGATTTGTTCCTGTGTGGAACCGACGCTTGTTACCTTTGAGGACTGTGTATCCTCCAGACGGTTAGGCGTCATGATTTGAGCATCCAAGAGGAATTGTGGATCGCCGAGTGACCAAGTCTGTGAAGGTTTGGAAGTCACCTGTGAAGACTTACCACGAGTGTTGGGTGAGGTATGTGTGACTTTAGCTCAAGGAGAATACGGTGAGGACTGTGTGCCCGGGACTGTGTGTCCTCGAGTTTAAACACTCAGCCGCTCCAACCAGACGTACAACTGGCACATCAGTTGGAACTGGTCTACCAAATCATTGTCTTCACCAAGCCAATTGGTGCTATTTCCTCAACCCTTTCATTTCCTCATTCATGTGTTGATGAACCTGATCATTACTGTTTTGAAGACTTTGACTGAAGACTTTCTCTATTTCCTCAATCCTATTTCTTCAGTCACATAGTCTTCAGCCTGCTTATCATGTTATCATGCTTTCTGTACTCTGTGTTTGCTTTTCATTTCATCATGATGACTGCGCTACTACTCTGTTATGCTTATACCCGAGTACTTATTCTGCTGCTAGTGTGTCGTTACTTAGGAATATCTTCACCTGGAAATTCCTCAGTGACAAATTTGTAAAAATTGCCTATTCACCCCCTCTAGTCGATATAACGCACCTTCAATTGGTATGAGAGCAAGGTACTCCCTTGTTCTGTGTGATTTTGGTTTAACCGCCTGGAGTTTTACTTATGTCGACTGCAGGTATGATCAAGGTCTCGGCTGGGTGTCCTACCTTCGATGGGATGGACTATCCCTACTAGAAGAACAAGATGCGCATGCATATTGAGGCAATTGATAACGATCTCTGGTATGTTGTGGAAATTGGTGTTCCCTCAGTCTCTCCGTCTGTGAACGCTGCTGATCTGAAGAGATTCAAGCAACTCGATTCTCAAGCGAAGAATATCATTTGTGGCCATCTGAGCAAAGGACAGTATGGCAGAGTGAATGCTTTGGAAACTGCTAAGCCGAGTTGGGACAGGTTGTCCAAGGTCAACGAAGGAGTCTCTACTCAACATGACTCCCGAGTTGATGTTCTTTGCAATCTCTTCAACCGCTTCAAAAGACTCGACAATGAAAATGTTCAGCAAACCTTTGATCGCCTCACTGACATCTCAAATGAGCTTCAAGCACTTGGTGCCACTGACATCACTGACCATGAGGTGGTGAAGAAATTGCTGAGATCACTTGATTCCTCATTCGATACCCTTGCACTGATGATTCAAGAGCGAGTTGATTACAAGTCACTAGATCCCACTGATATCCTCGAGAGACTAAACACTCATGAGTTCCAGCTTGCTGAGAAGAGAGATCTCTATGGACCGAGCTTTGGAAGATCACGTGCTCTGAAGGCCAAGGCAGTCTCTGAATCTGAAGGTGAAGATTCTAGTAGCAGCCTTGGTGACCCTGAAGAACTGAGCCAGGAGCTAGCAATGCTCATGAAGAAATCCCAGAAGTTCTCTCGCTACGGTCGCTTTGAAAAGTCTTCAAGAAGTGATGATTCCTCATCCCGTGACTACAAAAAGAGAACTTGCCACAAATGCAAGAAACCTGGTCACTACATGTCTGGTTGTTCTCTATGGGTAAAGGAATCAATAAAGACGAAATACAAAGATGACAATTTTGATGACTCGAAGAAGAAGAAGAAATCTTCAAAGTCCTCATCATCAAAATCTTCAAAGTCTTCATCTCACAAGAAGAGCAGTTCCAAGAAGACCTGGGCATTCATTGGCAAGGAAATGGACCCTGAAAATGAATCTGAGGAAAATGTGGAAGAGGAGGTGAGGGAGTCCTGGACTAGGGGGTGTCCGGACAGCCGGACTATCATCATCAGCCAGACTCCAAGACTATGAAGATACAAGATTGAAGACTTCGTCCCGTTTCCGGATGGGACTTTCCTTGGCGTGGAAGGCAAGCTTGGCGATACGGATATGTAGATCTCCTACCATTGTAACCGACTCTGTGTAACCCTAGCCCTCTGGTGTCTATATAAACCAGAGGGTTTTAGTCCGTAGGACACAACCATTACAACAATCATACCATAGGCTAGCTTCTAGGGTTTAGCCTCCTTGATCTCGTGGTAGATCCACTCTTGTACTACCCATATCATCAATATCAATCAAGCAGGAGTAGGGTTTTACCTCCAACGAGAGGGCCCAAACCTGGGTAAAACATCGTGTCCCTTGTCTCCTGTTACCATCTCGCCTAGACGCACGCCGGGACCCCTACCCGAGATCCGCCGGTTTTGACACCGACATTGGTGCTTTCATTGAGAGTTCCTCCGTGTCGTCACCGATAGGCTTGATAGCTTCTTCAATCAACAACAACGCCGTCCAGGGTGAGACTTTTCTCCCCGGACAGATCTTCGTGTTCGGCGGCTTTGCACTGCGGGCCAATTTGCTTGGCCATCTGGAGCAGATCGAAAGCTACACCCCGCCATCAGTCGATTTGAAGCCTAAACTTCACGGCCGACATCCACGGAGATTTGATCTTCGATCGATTCGAGCCACACCGAGCGTGCCGCCGCATCACACGATGGGCATGATCTAGCTCGCCGCTGACAAGACTTTGAGGTCGCGACATGAATCCGCTCCAACCCATAGCTCGGAGCCGACCGCACGGATCGAGACCGGTGGCTGGACACCGCCTCGAGTCTGAATCGCTACGGCGATGGAGCCAATATCGACCTTGTCCCTTATAAAGCTCGTGACTCGAGGTGCCGGACTCCTTGCCGGACTCAACCTCCTGCGCCCTACCAATCGAATCCGATTGGGCGCCGATCATGGAGTTCACCGCCGCGACATCTTTCAAGACTCACCCTTTGGCGACATCCTGAATTCGCTAAAGTATCTCTCGTTATTAGGAGAGCCCTGGCGGATCAAGGGTCGATGGTTGGGATGCGACAACGAAGAAATTCAAAGCCCACCCACCACCCACTTTGTAGCCATCGCCGATTTATCTAACCGACATGCTAGACTACGATTCAAGACGTCCACGGCATGGACGACGATGCTCGAGACTACCAAGAACCAGCGCCTACCAAGCAATCGGAAGACCACCTCAACTCATGATGTATATATGGTGGACACCCCAAAAGGAAGCGATAACGAGGAACAACGGGACGCGGCAAAAGACAATCCCCGACAAACAACCAAAGCGGCAACGCAGGCGCCGCCCTAAGTCCCGCCTCGACAAAAACATCACTCCTGACCCAAAGAATAGAGCAGGGCAAACCAAGAGGCTATTTAACAGTAATCAAGCAACCATCCGAACAGATTTAATCGGATAATCAATCCATGCCCGGCGAAAATAACAGTCCAGACGATCTCACGCCGGACACACCACCGGAGCATAAGAACCTTCACAAAAGACTTGTCGCCATTGCAAGAAGTCTTAAAAAGGAAAAACGGAAGCTCAAAACAGCGGAAGACCGCGGACAAATATGGCAATAGCCACCAAACAAAGAGCTACCCGAAGCGCAAGCTGCTGCCAGAATTTGACGAGGAGGCCATAGAGTCCCCACAGTCAAAAATCAAAGAGGCCGCCTGGCCGGATAGACGACCAGATGACAGGCCAAAAGCGACAAGCGGCGTCGCACACAAGACGACACATGATCCTCAGAAATGATGGCCCGGTCAGTCCATTTATGGGCCAAAAAAGAGGGCCCCAGGAAGCAACACAACACGCCGCATGTTCGAAGATAACGGCACGCCTAAATACAGGGGCACCGCACACCCACTATGTTTCACCGATGAGGTCCTGGATCATGAATTTCTAGCGGGATTCAAACCCGTAAACATAGAGGCATACGACGGAACAACAGACCCCGGTGTCTGGATTGAGGATTACATAGTGCACATACACATGGCTAGAGGAGATGATCTCCATGCCATAAAATATCTACCCCTCAAGCTCAAAAGGGCCAGCTCGGCATTGGCTCAAAAGCCTCCCAGAAAATACTGTTGGAAGTTGGGAAGAGCTCGAGGACGCGTTTAGAGAAAATTTTCAAGGGACTTATGTCCGCCCTCCGGATGCAGACGATTTAAGTCACATAACTCAACAGCCCGGAGAGTCAGCCACAGATTCTCGGAACAGGTTTCTTACCAAAAGAACCAAATAGTTGATCTGTCCGGACAACAAGCCTTAGCAGCTTTTAAACATAATGTCCG
Organism: Aegilops speltoides; assembly: GCA_021437245.1. Lineage (NCBI taxonomy): Eukaryota > Viridiplantae > Streptophyta > Magnoliopsida > Poales > Poaceae > Aegilops > Aegilops speltoides. Next base: position 98,284 of record JAHHZJ010000276.1, on the reverse strand, counting down.
AGATGAATGGTCATGACACCTCGCCAAGAGAAGCCGAGAACAATGGCCGCGCTAACAAGCCTCATGACCCGCTTTGCGTTAGGGAAGACAAATTGCTAGCAAGATGCAAAGACCAATGACCCGAGTACATCCGAGATCGAGATGGAACGGAAAATCACGCACAGAAAGGACCAAATACAAACAAAGAAAAAAGCCCAAAGAACACGGCGGTCAACACCGGATTCAAAAGCTAGCAGCCGAACAACAAAACACTGCCTCTTAAGGACAATAGTGACGAGCTATCTAACTTAAACAAAATTTTGGATCGGATATGTCAAATCCACAGCACCTCCGGAAGGCCTGCAAACCACACCCACCGAGATTGTTGGGTCTTCAAATAGTCCGGCCGGCTCAACGCCGAACACGAACCCCACCAGCAGAGCGCCGGAAAACAAAAGACTTTCCCACAAGAAGTCAAAATAGTAAACTCACTTCATGTGATAATACGGAACAACAGTGCGGCACCCGCCAGAGTAGATATCGCACGGTCCACCCCAGCGGAACCTCGAGATTGGATGTCAAAACCAATTACTTTCAACCACCTGCACTATTCCAGAAGTATTCGAAACGCAGGATGGACTGCTCTGATATTGGATCCTATAATCGATGGACTACAATTTACAGAAGTCCTGATGGATGGCGGCAGCGATTTAAACCTGCTATATCCGGACACAATTCACAAGTTGGGGATAGACCTTACTAAAATTTGAAATAGCCGCACTTCCTTCAAAGGAGTGACGCCAGGCCCTTACGCCAAGTGCACGGGCTCCTTACTACTAGAAGTTGTGTTCGGGTCACCCGACAAATTCCGACGCGAAAAGCTAATCTTTCATGTCGCCCCATTCAAAAGTAGCCATCAAGCACTATTGGGACGTGAAGCTTTTGTCCGCTTTAATGCAATACCACACTACGCGTCTCTTACACTTAAAATGACCGATCCACGCGGCATCATCTCATTAAAAGGTCGTTCAAGACCCCGGACACGGCTAGACGAGTCCAGCATAAATAAGTTAGGGGCTCCCTAGCCGCACACCCCTTTACAAGGGGCTGTGTGTATGAGCTAATATAAGCTCAGCTCTATTCATTCATTCATATTTCGATTTTTAATTTATTTTTTGCACGATTACTTTTCAAACTAAGTTCCTCTCTTTTACAGATGAACAGCGTGTTACACCGGCCCGTGATACAAAGACAATGGAGACACAAAGCGCAGACGCGCGAGGGACCCGCAGCAAGGATTCTTTTGATTAAGACCCCGCGAAACCTTTTTTACCGCTCTTGTTGCTATACATTCCTCGGTTTCTCGTCATAAGCGAGAGGAGGCCGACGCTCGCATCGGCCGTCGAGAGGACCTTGCGTGTACCGACACTAGGGGCTTAGGGCATTGATCTCGCCTCATTATCATAAAGACCGAACACCTCGTGGAGTGTTCGCGCCTCGAGTTAGGCCTTATATGCATCAGCTCCTAATCATGTCTTTGGTCAAATGTTGGGTTTGCTCAGCTCCTGTTTTGCTGCCTTACGCTCAGATCATCGGCTAACGCGGCACAGGAGAACTATCGCGACAGTGCCCGGTTCGCCGCAAGCGAGCACCTCAGCAGAGAAAGTCAAAACCGATCATTATGATACAACAGAGATTGGTCAACCACTCGATCGACTACCGAATGTTTAGAATTCCTCCGCTTTAACGAAGGACCATTTCCCGTCAGCACATACGCTACCGAATTCGAGAGCGCGGTGCCCCTAGGGGCTATATCGTAGCCCCACCCTCGAACTCCTATGGCTAAGTGAAAGTGATAAAGAATTATAGTCTGGTTGCCTCATTTGCTACGCTACCACCTCCTTCACACGACCGAGACGTCGGATTAAATGTGAAAACGCGCTATTTTTGCGAACACCCCCGCACCTTGTGCGTGGGGGCTGAAGCCGAAGACTGCCATCTTTCAGGTTATACGCACGTATACATAAACGGCCGCACAGGAGATATTTCAATACTTGAACACACAAGTACAAAAAGCGCTTACATCATAAACATCGTTTTACAAACCATAACGCTCATTTGAACATGACATTTTTGAGCATCGCGACTCTATTTCACGAAAGCACCACACGTAACTTCCCCAAAATAGTGCTTGGCGGGTAACCGCTCTCGTCCAAACTCGGGTCGCAATCGTGGTGGCATCCATCTCCGCCCAAGACGTTTTCACGCAAGGCGAGGGCCATCCGCGGCACCCTCTATGCAGGCCGACCGCTTATCGCTTTGATATGCGGCTTCGCCCCAAGGAATTGCTGCAATAAGTTTAAAATAACTCTTCGGCTTGGGCCTATCCAGCCGACATGAGCCACGATATCCGCTATGGCAAGTTCGGACAATCTATTCAGCTCAGCCCACTCGCCAACCGATCGGTCACCGAAGTGAACGCCCGGACTATGGAATTGAGACCAAAACAACTCTTCCGCCTTGTGATCCTTCCGACCGGCGCACAACGACATCTGCCCGACTCGCCGCTAAATCCATATAAGGATCCTCCGACCCCACACCGCCAAGCCGAGCATACTTTGATCTCAGAACCTCCCACAAGAAGAGAAAGGGCTTGCCACCACAATGTCTCCGCCCGGCGCAGCTCCTCCTTTATAGCCCGCATTGCGAATCGGGCATCCTTGGCTTTGGCGGTGGCCTTCCCAGTCTTCTGTTCGCTTAGGCGTTCCTTTTCAAGAACCTCATTGCGGTCGGTAGCATCTTTCAACTTCACGGCCATTTCGCCATCTCCTCCTCGCTTCGGCAAGCAGTGTGCACCCTTTCGCTTCTAGCTCTTCGGCCGCCCTCGAGGCAGCCAGATTACTCCTTCCGCTTGCTCCTTGGCTTGAGCAAGTTCTGCCAAGGCTCTCCACAAAGCGGTACCATCCGCATTGAGCACACATGTTGTAAGGAGGGCCTCGCCCCTTACCAGTGACCACGGAGAAAAACCTACCTTGTGACTCGCAAGTCGCTTATCGACCAAATACGATGTCCACATCCGCAACATCGAGTTGCCGCTTTAGTTCGGCAACTCCATCATCCGCTAGCCACCGAACTATCCACCACCGCATAGGAAAGGCGAAAATCAATACTGGATTTTGATCCTCGACGTCAGTCGTTCTCGACACCCTACCGATTCTCGTGGGCTACTATCTATACAGGTGCACTTTATGTAAAAACCGTCAAAGGGTATGTCATTTTCACGACTCTCAAACCCCGCCAAAGAACTCCCGACGGCATTACGAATCCGCCTTTGGCGGATGAAATTTTTCAATCACCGTACTCATCGCTGTACGGTGACCTTCCGAGATAGACGCCTGTAATAGCCCGCTTATTAGGGATGATAGACTACTCATATCAATAAGGAATTCTTCTTTTCCGGAGCCCATTCGAAAGAACTCCAAAGTTAAGCGTGCTCAGCTTGGAGTAGTTTCAGATGGGTGACCGATCGAAGTTGTTCCCAAAAGCGCACGAGTGAGGACAAAGTGCGCAGAAAAGACTAGTATTGATCTCAGGGGCGCCTAGATCTCGCCAGAGTAACGACCACCGCGGTTTGTCCGGGCGCTATAAGTCGGTATCGAGCCGACCGCGCGTTACACGGATGTTTGCTAACAGTGCGCGGTCATGTTGTTCATGACGTTTGTGACCCGTCGTGGCACACGACATGGCACATGTACCGGACTGGATGCACAGACGTATGTGCCAAGATGGAACGTTCCTGTGGCCCGACGAGGACGTCGGTTCCTCTGAGTGTGGGTGTATGTAATAGCCTAGCTTATTAGGGATGATAGACTACTCATATCAATAAGGAATTCTTCTTTTCCGGAGCCCATTCGAAAGAACTCCAAAGTTAAGCGTGCTCAGCTTGGAGTAGTTTTAGAATGGGCGATCGACCGAAGTTGCTCCGGCGCATTTAGTGAGGAAAAAGTGCGAGAAAAGACTAGTATTGATCTGTGGGGCCAGCCTAGATCCCGCCAGAGTAACGACCACCGGCGGGTGTGTCCGGCATTACACGCCTCTCAGCAGATCCTTCAGCCTCCCGCCGCACACCGCTTGGTGCCGAACTATTCGCCCCGCCGACTCGGGATACCCTCCGTGATGACACTTCAGCTCGCCCGCCCTATCCGATGGTGCGGCAGATGGAGGCGTCTTGCTCTCCATCATCTTCTTGACGGAGTTCTCCAAGACGAAGCTCATCTCGAGAAGGACGGAGATCCGAACCACAAGGTAAAAACTTAAGTTATCCTCAGAAGCACAAATAGGGATGTCCTTTATTACAAAACTCCCTTTTTTCTACTTACGGCTCTCTGGAGGGCTGATTCTTTAGGGGAGACTGTGCGGCGGAGTTTCTCCCGACGCAGACCTCCGTGAAGATCTCTTCCCCGCTTCGGGCTTTGGCCTCCGGTTCTCTAAGCGGTCCTCTTCTCCCCTTGAAGGAGGGATTCTCGATCCCCCTTCCTCAAAAGCCTCCTTGGTTGAGGTGGTAGTTCCTCTGTTTCCCCTTCGCCTTCCTCTCAAGGCGAACCTCCAAAGAGCCTGACCAAAGACGGATCCGCCATGTCTCGAGGGGGGCCGACACCGATCGCTTTTGCTTGCGCTTATCCACTCTCGCTTAGAGGACAGGTGGTTAAAAGGCTTAATCATGGAAAGGCAAACCAACGGTATGTCCGAACTCAGAGCTACTTACTTGTGTATCTGGGCGATTGCAGCTTAGGCCGGCGTCCTCGATCAATTCCGACACATCTCTTGTGATCCGAAGAATAATTTGTACATCTCCACGGGCGTCGTGCCCATGAAGTGTTGGAGAATTCGTGGTCCCTCCGGATTAAACTCCCACAACCGGAGAGGACGGCATTTGCAGGGCAGGAGACGCCTAATCAGCATGACCTGCATCACCATGACCAGATCGATCTCCCTCGCTTGGAGGTCTCGAACTGCCTCGCAATAGGGGCACGCCCTTGACGGCCCCAGCTGAGCCCTTGGCTGGCCCATGACATCACCACCGTGGAGAGCCCGAGCGGAAGATGGGCGGTGGCTTCTGCCTGCTGCCCCTGGGAGCGGTTATGTAGAACCACTCCTGCTGCCACAAGCCGAGCTCCTCCTGGAAAGAGCCCTCGGGCCATGGAGAGTCGGCCGTTCTACTTACAACCGCCCCGGTGCACTCTGCTTGACGCCCCTCGATCATCTTCGGTTCCACGTCGAAGGTCTTAAGCCACAAGCCGAAGTGAGGGGTGACGCGGAGGAAGGCTTCGCAGACGACAATGAATGAAGAGATGTGGAGGATGGACTCCGGAGCCAAGTCGTGGAATTCCAACCCATAGTAAAACATGAGCCCTCTCACAAAAGGATCCATCGGGAAGCCTAAACCCCGACGGAGGTGGGATACAAACACGACATACTCGCCGGGCTCGGGGGTGGGAATGACTTGCCCTTTGGTGGGCAACCTATGCGAAATCTTGCGAGTCAGGTACTTGGCCTCTCGCAGCTTTAGCACGTCCTCTTCCGTGACGGAGGAGGGCATCCACCGGCCCTGTAGGTCGGAGCCGGACATTGTTGAAGGGTCAAGCGCCAACTGGGGCTCGTGTTGGAACTCGGGCAAGGAGCAGATTCGATTGAGGATTGAAGAAAAGAAACGAGCCTTGGTCCCATTATAAAGAAGGAGAATACCAAGAGCCGTCCCCGTGACCGTTCGGGACTCGCCTCCGATAGAGGGGGCATGGCAACGGGCACGGTTTGGTTACCCATGTCCGTATTGATGGGAATCCCATAATAAGGGGAACACGATCTCTGCTTCGAAAAGATGTGCCAAGGAAACCGCTTCGCTAAACGCGCTGAGGTGGTATAATAAAAAACGATTCAAGTAAAGCCTTGGTAGTGGCGTGACGTCATGCCACAAAATACATCAGCATATTGAACTTGTGTAAATATTATTCTCTCTACGGTGGAATGTGGAATTTATTTTGCAGAGCCGGACACTATCCTGGTGTTCACAAATCTTCTATGAATTATTCGGAGGAGGAACCCGCCTTGCAATGCCGAACAATATGCGCGCCGGACTCATCGTCATTGAAGCCTGGTTCAGGGCTACCGAGGAGTCCTCGACTAGGGGTGTCCGGACAGCCGACTATCATCGCCACCGGACTCCAAGACTATGAAGATACAAGATTGAAGACTTCGTCCCGTGTCCGGATGGGACTTTCCTTGGCGTGGAAGGCAAGCTTGGCGATACATATATGTAGATCTCCTACCATTGTAACCGACTCATGTAACCCTAGCCCTCCGGTGTCTATATAAACCGGAGGGTTTTAGTCCATAGGACACAACCATTACAACAATCATACCATAGGCTAGCTTCTAGGTTTAGCCTCCTTGATCTCGTGGTAGATCCACTCTTGTACTACCCATATCATCAATATCAATCAAGCAGAGTAGGGTTTTACCTCCATCGAGAGGGCCCGAACTGGTAAAAACATCGTGTCCCTTGTCTCCTGTTACCATCCGCCTAGACGCACGCTTCGGGACCCCCTACTCCGAGATCCGCCGGTTTTGACACCGACAGAGGAATCTGAGGAGTCGAACTGGTGTGGCGAGCTTAGCCTCGCCATCGCTACGCCAAGCAGTCCATCTTCAACACTAAAAAAAATGACCTCCCCAACCCTGCTGACAAGAGCGCTGATGACTATGCTCCCACCTATTGCTTCATGGCAAAAGGTGCCAAGGGTGAACAACCCAAAGCTACTGAGTGGGTCCTCGACAGTGGATGTACAAATCACATGACCGGTGACGTGAACTTATTGATGGACACTAATTTATCTCCATCTCATCTGAAGCATATCACCTACGCTGACAAAGGCAAAAGCAAGGTATTGGGTCTAGGTAGGGTTGCAATCTCAAAGGATAGACACATGGACAAAGTCATGCTTGTCAAGTCCTTAGGATTCAACGTCATGTCTGTCTCAATGCTTTGTGATCTTGATATGGTTGTCATCTTTGGCAAATATCATTGCATTGTGCTAATGGAATCTGACAAATCCAAAGTCTTCGAAGGCTTTAGGAAAGGAGACTTGTATATTGTTGATTTCTCTGTAGGACCACAGCCTGCCACATGTCTACTAGCAAAAGCTTGAGAAGGATGGTTATCGCATCGACGACTTGGTCATGCTGGGACAAGGAACTTGCATACACTCGCGAAGAAGAAGCATGTCATTGGCATCGAGGGTGTCAAATTCCTCAAAGATCATCTTTGTGGGGCTTGTGAGGCTGGAAAGATCACCAGAGCCAAGCATCCCTCGAAGACTATCATGACCACTTCTCGTCCCTTTCAATTACTTCATATGGATCTCTTTGGCCCTACTCATTATGCCATGTTCTCTAGTTCTGCATCATCATATGGCTTTGTCATTGTTGATGATTATTCTCGTTATAACTGGGTGCATATCATCACTTACAAAAATGAAGTGCAGGAAGTCTTCAGATGATTTTCCTCAAGAGCTTCTATGAACTTCGGTGTGAAGATCAAGCATATCTGGAGTGATAATGGAACTGAGTTCATGAACACTGGTCTCGATGAATATCTTGATATACTTGGTATTACTCACGAGTTATCTGCTCCCTATACTCCTCAGCAGAATGGCGTTGTGGAGCGCAAGAACATAACTCTTGTTGAGATGGCTCGCACTATGCTTGATGAATACAAGACACCACAACATTTTTGGCCAGAAGCTATTGATACTGCAGGCCACATCATCAACAGAGTATATCTTCACAAATTCTTCAAAAAGACCTCATATGAACTCCTCATTGACAAGAAACCCAATGTAAGTTATTTCAATGTCTTCGGTGCTAAATGCTAGATTAGAGATCCTCACCATCACTCTAAATTTGCACCGAAAGCACATGAGGGTTTTATGCTTGGTTACGGAAAGGACTCACACACCTACAGAGTCTTCAACACCAATCATCACAAGATTGTTGAAACTGTAGATGTGCGGTTTGATGAAACTAATGGCTCGCAAAGAGAGCACCTACCTCCTGTGCTAGATGAAGTGTTACCCGAGGAATCCATTGTCAAGGCTACCGAGGATGTCATCCCTACCAAGAATCTCAAGAAGTCATTCCGGATCGTGAAGACAATCACGCCGGTGCTATCGATGAAAATGGCCTCAAGAAATTGTCGCCTAAGCAAAGTCGTCAACCTGCACATCCTCGCGTTGCAAACAAAGTGCAGATCGAGAAAATCACCAGCGACATCAACGCACCAGGTCCTCTCACGCGCTCAAAAGCTTCACGCTTTTCTAACTTTTGTGGGCATTTTGCGTTTGTCTCTATCATAGAGCCCACCAAAGTTGATGAAGCATTCACGGGATCTGAATGGATTCAAGCCATGCAAGATGAATTGCATCAATTTGAGCTCAACAATGTGTGGGAGCTTGTCAAGCGACCAGATCCACGCAAGCACAACATCATCGATACCAAATGGATCTACCGCAACAAACAAGATGAAAATGACCTTGTGATGAGGAATAAGGCTCATCTTGTAGCTCAAGGCAACACACATGTTGAAGGAATTGATTTCGATGAAACTTTTGCACCTGTTGCTAGACCTGAAGCTATTCGCATATTGCTTGCTTACGCTAACCATCATAATATCATCTTATATCAAATGGATGTGAAAAGTGCATTCCTCAATGGTAAGCTTGAGGAAGAAGTATATGTTGCTCAACCACCAGGTTTTGAGGATCCAAAATTTCTAGATCACGTCTACAGACTCAACAAGGCCCTCTATGGCCTCAAGCAAGCACCTCGGGCGTGGTATGATACATTGAAGGAATTCCTCATGCAGAAAGGCTTCAAACCCGGTTGACATGGCCCAACTCTTTTCACCAAAGCATATGATGATGAATTATTCGTGTGCCAAATATATGTTGATGATATTATCATTGGTTGTACTAGTAAATGTGCACGTGCAATCGCACGTCTTGATTAATATTGCACCTAGATATGAGAATTCACATGCATAGAGAAGATATTTACATGGATAGAGAAGATATTTCAATAACACAACATAATATTACAAATCAACTATTGCTCCAAGATTCCACAAAACATAAAAACAAGCAAGAAGCAAGGTCATGAAAAGAAAGGCAAAGTATAGGCATATACACATATTAATATATCAGTTTCGACCTAAATTGAATGAGCTCTGTAGCATAACATCGTAAAACTGGGTTAAATCAAGCTATCATATAAAAACAAAATATATATATGCACACAGAGCCGGTGTGAAACAGACAAGGCCGTGGTCACATCGTACACTGGTACTGGGATGCTGATGTTGTTGTGCCGCGATGGAACCGAGGCCAATGCCACAGAATGTCGCTACTAGAAAATGTAGCCCTCAAAAATCACAGAGATATGTGTTGACCTGCATTTAAATGTACTACTTGCACTGTCAGTAAGATCATGAAAGCACAATCGGACCTCAAATGGATAGATTACAACTTACGACTCAAATAGACAGTAGATTACACGATTGTACGCAAGGTGACTCAAATAGACAAATTTGTAATCTACGACTCAAATAGATAGGTTAGATCAGACTATTTTTCTTAAAAAGTTTGTATTGACAAAATAAAGAAAATCAGAAAGATGAACCTGAAAGAACTCACGAGAGTTGCCGCAACAGCATGCAGGCGAGCGCCACCATAGTGCAGGACGTCGATTCCATCATAGTGTCAAAACCGGCGGATCTCGGGTAGGGGGTCCCAAACTGTGCGCCTAAGGCCAATGGTAACAGGGGGCAGGGGACATGATGTTTTACCAAGGTTCGGGCCCTCTCGATGGAGGTAATACCATACTTCCTGCTTGATTGATCTTGATGATATGAGTATTATAAGAGTTGATCTACCACGAGATCGTAGAGGCTAAACCCTAGGAGCTAGCCTATGATGATTATGATTCTGATTGTTCTCGTCCTATGGACTAAACCCTTCGGTTTATATAGACACTGGAGGAGACTAGGGTTACACAGAGTCGGTTACAAAGAAGGAGATCTAACATCCGGATCGCCAAGCTTGTCTTCCACGCAAAGGAGAGTCCCATCCGGACACGGGACGAAGTCTTGAGTCTTGTATCTTCACGGTCCAACAGTTCGCCAAAGTATATAGTCCGCTGTCCGGATACCCTAATCCAGACTCCTCAGAGCCCCGAACCAGGCTTCAATGACGATGAGTCCGGAGCGCAGTTTGTCTTTGGCATTGCAAGGCGGGTTCCATCTCCGAATACTCCAAAGTGAAAGTGCAACTATCCCTAGGTGGTTTTGGTAATTCCTAACAACATATAGCTCATTGAGCTAATGCTATTTCAAGATAAATATTTCAGGGAAGCTCAATGGTTGGCATGGCATGGATGAGAAAAGTGGACCCCTCAAAATGTTAAGGACAAAAGGATTGGCTCAAGCTCAAAGCTCAAGACTCTACATTTTATATTTTAGTGATCCAAAATCACATTGAGTCTATAGGAAAAGCCAATACTATCAAGGAGGGATGAGATGTTGCTTAATGGATTGCTTGCTCAAAGTGCTTAGTGATATGCTCCAAAGCCCTCAACTACTTTCTCACATCCACATATGACCTAAACAAAAAGTCAAACTCGGCCCCACCGATTCTTTCTATCTGGCGCCACCGAGTTCAGATGTCATAGCCACTGACACAAACCCTAGGCAAATCGGTCTCACCGATAGGGATCTCGGTCTCACCGAGATGGGATTGTAATATCTCTATTTCCCTTCGTAACATTTCGGTACCACCGAGATGAGCGATCGGTCCCACCGAGATTGCAATGTAAACTCTCTGTTTCCCTTTCGTAACATTTCGGTCTCACCGAAATGAGCGAACCGGTCCCACCGAGTTTACCTGACCAACTCTTTGATTAGCTTATTACCAAAATCGGTCACACCGAATTTGTGTAATCGGTCTCACCGAGATTACGTTATGCCCTAACCCTAACCATATCGGTCCTACCGAGTTGCATGTTATTCCCATCAAAAATCCTAACGGCCACTAGATTTGCTGAATCGGTCCGACCGAGTTTCTCAATTCGGTCCCACCGAGATTGGCAAGTTGTGTGTAATGGTTAGATTTTGTGTGGAGGCTATATATACCCCTCCACCTCCTCTTCATTCGTGGAGAGAGCCATCGAACGAACCTACACTTCCAACTTACATTTTCTTGAGAGAGAACCACCTACTCATGTGTTGAGACCAAGATATTCCATTCCTACCATATGAATCTTGATCTCTAGCCTTCCCTAAGTTGCTTTCCACTCAAATCTTCTTTCCACCAAATCCAAATCCCGTGAGAGAGAGTTGAGTGTTGGGGAGACTATCATTTGAAGCACAAGAGCAAGGAGTTCATCATCAGCACACCATTTGTTACTTCTTGGAGAGTGGTGTCTCCTAGATTGGCTAGGTGTCACTTAGGAGCCTCCGACAAGATTGTGGAGTTGAACCAAGGAGTTTGTAAGGGCAAGGAGATCGCCTACTTCGTGAAGATCTACCGCTAGTGAGGCAAGTCCTTCGTGGGCGACGGCCATGGTGGGATAGACAAGGTTGCTTCTTCGTGGACCCTTCGTGGGTGGAGCCCTCCGGACTCACAACCTGCTAACCTTCGTGGGTTGAAGTCTCCATCAACATGGATGTACGATAGCACCACCTATCGGAACCACGACAAAAACATCTGTGTCTCCAATTGCGTTTGAATTCTCCAAACCCTTCCCTTTACATTCTTGCAAGTTGCATGCTTTACTTTCCGCTGCTCATATACTCTTTGCATGCTTGCTTGAATTGTGTTAAAATTGCTTGACTTGTGCTAAGTTAGCTAAAATCTGCCAAAGACTAAAATTGGGAAAAGGATAAGTTTTTTTTGGGTCAAGTAGTCTAATCACCCCCCTCTAGACATACTTTCGGTCCTATAAGTGGTATCAGAGCTTTGGTCTCCATTTGCTTTGATTTCCATAGCTTTTGGTGGTCATTACCTTGGTTTCACAACCTAGGAGAGTATGGCATCGAGCTAGGGAAACTATCACCATAAAGGTACTTACTTTGATGGTACTAATTTTGCTAGTTGGAAGCATAAGATGAAAATGCATATTCTTGGACATAACCCCGCCGTTTGGGCTATTGTGTGTATTGGCTTGCAAGGTGAATTCTTTGATGGGAGAGAACCGAACCGTGAAACTAGCTTGGAGGAGTTGAAGATGCTGCAATACAACGCTCAAGCTTGTGATATCCTCTTCAACGGATTGTGCCCCGAAGAATTCAACAAAATCAACCGTCTTGAGAATGCAAAGGAAATTTGGGATACTTTGATTGATATGCACGAAGGTACCGACTCACAAGGAATCCAAGTTGATGTGCTTCAAAGTCACTTTGACAAGTTCAAAATGAAGGATGGTGAAGGTGTCGCTGAAATGTACTCTAGGCTTGCTCTTATCATAAATGAGATTGCCCGGCTTAGGAAGTGAAGAGATGACCGACAAATTCATCATTAAGAAGATATCGCTTGTTCTTCGGGAACGGGGTACCAGACTTGCCTTTTATCATGCCTCCGCGGGCGTGGCTCAAGGAGGGCCCAGACAGCCCATCTTCATCAACGCATGCTCAAGACCTCGCGAGGGGCCAAGCCTCGTGGGCGTAACAATGAGGCTTCTCGAGCACGGCCTCGTCAGCCGGGCTCACGAGGAGGCGGAGAGATCAAGGCGGGTACTCACGAGGTGCCCGTGACGCAAGCCATGACGACCAAGGTGCAGCAGCGCCGGCCTGCAGAAGTCCTTGTTTCCCTTTGGTGCAAAGGGGCAAGCGCAGTAAGGGTATCAAGCAAAGGCAACCATTTCGTGCAACAAGACCAAGACCAGCAGACGGCAGAATGGAGGTCATCGTGGAGCCCAAGCCAGCGCCATCGCTGTGGTCTTTTGGCAAAGCGAGGACCAACTTTAGTCAGATAAGTGTACTAGATGTTCCCTTCAAAATGGCTAATTGTTGGCGCCTTCCCGCTCAATATTTGGGAAGAGGCCCGGCCTTCGCTTATAATAGGACTAGCCACCCACAAGGTAGTGGCAGCTAGAGATCAACCAGAGAGAGAGAGAGAGAGAGAGAGAGAGAGAGAGAGAGAGAGAGAGAGAGAGAGAGAGGTGACTGGACTCCCTAGCAGCTTCATCGCCCCAAGAGAAGACCTCATGAGGTCTGTTCTTCCCTTATATTGTCCCTCATCGCCCCCAGAGGCAATCCACACACCACAAACTGGAGTAGGGTATTACACCACAATGGTGGCATGAACCAGTATAAATCTTGTGTCCCTTGTGTTGTTCTTCGAGTAGTCTAGATCCTTACGAGGCAGTGAAACATGGGTAGGTTGAGGGTGTGATCTCCACGTGCACCCCAGTGTTCGAACCTCAAGGGTCTGCCGGAACCCCACTCTGACATTTGGCATGCCAGATAGGGGTGCGCCGGAGCTCTCCCTTCCGTCGATCCGTTCTCCATCAGCACCACGCTCCGCCCTCATGGCGGCCAACGCACCGCCCGCTCTGGCTGTTGACGCCGACGCGAGAACCAGGGGGCTTCGAGCCCTGGCCCCCGCCTTGCGGCAGGTGTAGTGGCCGAACAAGTTCAAGCCGGACATGCCGCCGCGCTATGACGGCGCGGCCGATCCGCTGGCCTTCCTGCTAGCGTATGAAGAAGCCGTTCTCAAGGCCGGAGGCGATGACAGGGTCATGGCCAACCGGCTGCCCATGGCCCTCACCGGCCCCGCGCGATGTGGTCGCCTCCACCGCCGGCGGCTTCGTGGCTCTCCCGGGAGGAGTTGCGCAACCTCTTCTTGCCCATCATGTCGCGCCGGTACTTCGCCGCCGCAACCTCCCGGGCGGATCGCAGCTCCATCTTCGTGCCACCACGCTGCTTTCATTCGTCCGCCAGATTGGCGCCGCTTTGTACACGCTGGGCGCCCGGTTAAGCAAGACCTAAGGCCGATCCGCCTTCAGACGATGATCACCCTCCAACTCGCCTCGCTCAGCGCTGCCCTCGATGTTATGCACCCCCACCATCTACAACGTGGCGGTCACCAAGACCTCATCGACGGCAAGGCGCTGGCCTCAAGATGTTTTCGGAGGCCTTCAATTTTCTCCATGTACCGCTAGAACGGTCAGAGCCCAGCAAGCCTTTTCTTGCGCCGGGTAGCTACATCGCTCCTCGGGCAGATCCGCTCGAGACCTTTGGCACCTCGACAACTTCCGACGGAGCTAATCGACTTCAACATCGCCCCATCGCCTCCCATACAACGCCATCCTCTACTACTCAAGGCTGTCCTTGTTCTTGGTCGCGACTCACCCGCATACAACCTCATGAAGATGCCCGGAGTAGCAAATGCCTCACTGCATCTTGGGACACCGGGACGCGCTGTAAGCGCCAAGCTCATTTTCTAGGTCAAGGCGGCGCACAGCCCGCCGACTTAGACGCCTAAGGGGTTATACCGCCAAGAAGAAGCAGCTATTCACTAAGGACAAGGCGGAAACCAAGTAGGTGCTGGTTGACGAGGATGGATCCACCAGTGCCACCTTCACCATAGGCGCCAACCTTGAGCCCGAACAGGAAGAAGCTTTGGTGAAATTCCTGCGCGTGAACAAGAAGGTATTCGCGTGGGAACCTGATCAGCTAGCAGGGGTGCCGAGGGGCGTAATCGAGCATCACCTCAATGTGTGTCCCAATTTGCGCCAGTGAAGCGGAAGGCAAGGCGGTAGTCCACTGAGAAGCAAGCTTTCATCTTCCAAGAGACCCGCAAGTTGGAAGCGGCGGGGGTCATTCGCGAGGTTCCCTACCAAGACTGGCTGGCTAACCCTGTGGTCGTGCCGAAGAAGGGGGGAAAGGAACGCATGTGTGTCGACTTCACCAACCTCAACAAGGTTTGCCCGCAGGATCCATTCCCGCCCTCGCGATCGACTGATTGTCAACTCCACCGCCGAAAAGCGACTTGTTGTGTTTCCTCGATGCTCTTCGCTACCACCGCACTCAAGATGGCGAGAAGATGTGGAAAAGACGGTTTCCCCGACCCCATGCGGGGTTTATCGCTATACATGCATGCCATTCGGGTTGCGCAATGCCGGTGCGACCTTTCAGCGGCTAATGCACATCGCCTTGGGACGGCAGCTCGGGAGGAATGCGGAGGCTTATGTCGATGACATTGTGGTGAAGTCTTGAGAGGCAAAAACTTTGATACAGGACTTGGAGGAAACCTTCGCGAGCCTTAACAAGGTGGACCTGTGGCTCAACCCGGAGAAGTGTGTGTTTGGAGTCCCCTCGGGCAAGCTCCTCGGGTTTCGGTATCCCACCGGCATCGAGGCCAACCCCAAAAGGTAAAAGCAAATGAGGACATGAGCCCGCCAAGACCCTCAGAGAGATGCGTAGCTCACCGGCATGTGAGCGCTTAGGTGTTTCATCTCCAAGTCAGGGGAACAAGCGCTGCCTTCTTCAAGGTGATGAAGAAAAGGGCCCTTTGAATGGATCAAGAGGCCGACAAGGCTCCAGATCTCAAGAGGTACCGACAAGCCCCTGGTGATGGTGGCTCACACTCAGAGCCCCTAGTGTTTACCTTGCAGCCACCCCCTACTCTGCCAACAGCCTCGTGGCTGTAGGGAGGAGCGAGACCAAGGCCGCAAAGAATCGTCTGGTTAAAGCAAAGCAGGCCGAGAGGGCCTCACAACGATCAGTAGTCAGCAGCCAAGGAGGACCAGCCACTAAGGGAAGCACACCAAATGTAAGAGGCTCCTCCCCAGCGACTCACCGGGGCTCATTGTCTCAAGAGGCGCCCCAGCCTCCGGAGGACGCTAGTGGCACCAGCACTCCCAACCTAGTCGAGCACCCAGTATAATTCGTCAGCATGATATTGCGGGACGCAAGGGCGCGGTACCCCATGCCCCAGAAGCTCCTCCTCGCGCTATTGGTGGCCTCGCGCAAGCTTCAGCACTATTTCCAAGGCCATCCCATCAAGGTTGTCTCAACATACCCCTTGGAAAGGGTGCTCAGGAGCCCCAACTCAGCTGGAAGAGTCGCTGAGGGGAACATCGAGCTGCATGCATTTCAGATAGAATTCAGCACAACCAGAGTCATCAAAGGGGCAGCGCTTGCGTACTTCGTGGCGGAATGGGCAGAGGCGCCAGGCCTCGAGGCTGGCGAGGATCGATCGCTTCCCCAGGAGCGAGGCACCTGGACGGATGGGTCATGTACTGACGGGCGCTCTCCCAAGATGGCGCAGGGGGTGGTGCGGTACTCAGATCCCCACTCAAGACAAGCTCTACTACGCCTGCAACTCAAGATGGGGAAAAGGTCTCCATCAACATAGTAGAATACGAAGGCCTGATAGCAGGCCTGAAGGCCGTAGTTGCCCTGGGGGTGAAGCGCCTCACCATCAAGGGTGATTTGCAGCTCCTTGTCAACTTCTCCAACAAAGTATACGAACCAAAGGACGGGTGAGGGAGTCCTGGACTAGGGGGTGTCCAGACAGCCGGACTATCAATATCCGCCGGACTCCAAGACTACGAAGATTGAAGACTCCGGCTCGTGTCCGGAAGGTACTTTCCTTGGCATGGAAGGCAAGCTTGGAAATACGGATATGAGGATCTCCTACCATTGTAACCGACTCTGTGTAACCCTAGCCTCCCCGGTGTCTATATAAACCGGAGGGTTTTAGTCCGTAGGACAACATACATCTCAACAATCATACCATAGGCTAGCTTCTAGGGTTTCGCCTCCTTGATCTCGTGGTAGATCTACTCTTGTACTACCCATATCATCAATATTAATCAAGCAGACGAGGGTTTTACCTCCATCGAGAGGGCCCAACCTGGGTAAAACATTGTGTCCTCGCCCCTTGTTACCATCCGCCTAGACGCACAGCTCGGACCCCTACCGAGATCCGCCGGTTTTGACAATCGACATTGGTGCTTTCATTGAGAGTTCCTTCCGTCGCCACCGATAGGATCGATGGCATCTTCAACCAACAACGCCGTCCCGGTGAGACTTTTCCCCGGACAGATCTTCAGATTCGGGCGGCTTTTGCATCGGCGGGCCAATTTCATGGCCATCCGAGCAGATTGAAAGCTACGCCTCGCCGCCAGTCGATTCGAAGCTTAAACTTCACGGCCGACGTCCGCGGAGACTTGATCTTCGACGGACTCGAGCCACGCCAAGCGCCACCAGACCGTGGACGATGGGCACGATCTAGCTCGCCACGGACAAAGGCATTGATGGTCGATCAGATCCGCTTCGCCATCAGCCCAGAGCCGATCGCCTATATCGAGGGCCGGTGGTTAGACGCCGCCCTGGGGGCTTCAACATCCACGGCGATGGAGCCGAACACTGAACTTGTCCCCTGCGAAACTCGTGATTCCGAGGCGCCGGACTCTCGCCGACTCCAAGCCTCCCGCGCCGCCAATCAATTCGGATTGGGCGCCGTTATGGAATTCACCGTCATGACATCTTCCAAAGACTCGCTTTTCAGCGATATCCTTAATTCATCAAGCACCTCTCGCTATCGAAGAGTCCCGCCGGACTATGGCTGTGGTGGTTGGAGTACGGACGGCGAAGAAATTCAGAGCCCACCCACCACCCACTTTGTAGCCACTCGCCGAGGATTTAACCGACATGCTAGACTTCGATTCGACGACATCGACGCTTATGGACGACGATGCCGGAGATTTAATAGGAGCCAGCGCCCATGTGGCAATCGGAAGGCCACCTCGCCATATGGCGATACATGGTGGATACCCAAAAGAAGGGATGGCGAAAAAGCAATGGAGGCAGATTCTCTAAAGAAGTAGCCCAAACGCCGACGTCAGCGGCGCCGCTCTAAATCCCGCCACAGCAAGAATGGAGACTCCGACACGGGAGACAATAACACTCCGGAGAGTGCCGAAGACGATCCCTCCTCAAGACTCAAAAGCAGAGGACGCAGGCAAGCCCTCACGACAGCCAAGCAGCATCGAAGGGGTCGAGGATGATAACTACATGCTCCCTCCAAGACGGCAAGCCTCAACGATGACGAATTTGTCGCACTGAGGATCCTGCTTAACAAGAGCGCTTCAAGCGCAGCTCATAGCCACAAAGAAACAGCCTAAAGAAAAGCAAAGAATAGCTCCAAGTCGATCAAGATCTCCCGGCCGATCGATGGACCGAGGTCCTCGCGTCAAGAGTATAAACTCGAACGCCTCCAAAAGTTACCTAAGACGCAAGCTGCTCCCCGATTAGAGGAGGAAGCATACATACCTTCATCACCAAGACGACATATCAATCGACCACCCCGTGGTCGCGAGAGAGAGGCATCCAGCCCCCAGCCAAGACTGCACTCCGCATCGCTTCTAAAAGTACGAGGCCAAAAGGGAACGCGCCGGACTTGCGAGACGATTGAGGACAAGGCAAGACAATCCAGATCCATCTACGGATCACGTATGCCTAACGACCCACGCATTTAATACCGCCGTCGGATACAATAACTCGCCGGGCCGAACACAGCAGCATAGCGCTTCTTGAGCTGCGCCGCGACATCGCCAATACAGGGCGCCAAGACACCCTCTATGCTTCATCGACGGGTAATGGATCATCGATCCCGTATGGGTTTAAACCCAGAAACATCGAATCTTACGATGGCACAACAGACTCCCGCGTGTGGATCAAGACTATCTTCTCCACATCCATATGGCCCGCGGCAACGACCTCCACGCCATCAAGTACCTCCCACTCGCTTAAAGGACCAGCTCGGCATTGGCTTAACAGCCTGCCCGCAGAGTCAATTGATGTTGGGAAGACCGAGGCCGCATTCCTTGATAACTTCCAAGGCACATATGTGCGACCACCGACGCCGATGACCTAAGCCACATCATTCAGCAGCCGCACGAATCGCCGTGCAATTATGGACTCGGTTCTTGACGAAGAAAAATCAAATCGCTGACCGTCTCGATGCAGAGGCCTCGCAGCCTTCAAACACAACATCCGGACGAATGGCTAGCCCGCACTGGGCAGAAAAGCCGAAATCCATGGCAGCCCTCACATCGTTAATGACCCGCTTTTCAGCGGAGAGGACAGCTGGCTAGCTCAGAGTAACAATCTCCGTGAAACTCCGGCAAAGCGGACACTAAGGACAACAACGGCAGTCACGCCGAATCAAAACAAGCGCCGACAACGGCGATTTATAAGGAGGATACGGCAGTCAATGCCGGATTCCGAGGCTCTAAACCCGTCAGCGGAAGAAGCCATTCAAAAGAACCACTCCGGTCCGGCCCAATCTAGACCAAATACTGACCGCCTATGCCGATACATGGCACCTCTCGAAAACCAGCTAACCACACCAATAGAGATTGTTGGGTGTTCACAGGCCGCAAGTTAATTGCCGAACACAATGACAAGGGCTAAATAGCGACGACGAGGAAGAGACCCGCCGCCGAACAATAGAGGACATAAGGGTTTCTCAAGTGCGGACGGTGAATATGATATACGCGACCCATATACCCAAGAGGGAGAGGAAGCGCGCGACCACGGACGCCTATGCGATGGAGCCACCGCCTTTAAGTTCAACCCATGGTTCTTTTGCCCGATCACTTTCGACGGAGAGACCATCCGACCAGCATACGCCATGGCGGATTCGCCGCATTGGTTTTAGACCCAATCGCCGATGGGTTCCACCTCGACGAGTCCCGATGGACGGCGGTAGCAGCTTGAACTCGCTTTATCAGATACAAAGGCGCAAAATGGGCATAGACCCATCAAGGATTAAACCTACAAAGACAACCTTTAAAGGTGTCATCCTGTGAGTGGAGGCCAACCAGCATGTGCTCACCACACCGAAGTGGTCTTCGATCACCGGATAACTTCCGGCTAAGAGTTAATCTTCGACATAGTCCCGCTCAAGCACGGCTATCATGCTCGCTTTCGACGAACCGCTTGCAAAATTCAACACGGTGCCGCATTATGCATACCTAAAGCTCAAGATGCCAGCCCTCGGGAGTTATCACGGCCAATGGAAATACGGAACACTCCTCCGAACGGAGGAACATACAATGCTCGCGCGTAAGTACAGAGCAGCCTTCTCGTGCAATTCTCAAGTCCGCAATTAAAAAGCCGATACAAAGAAAGCGCTACCGAGCAATACCAACCGAGACCACATGGCGCGATCAGAGCATCGCAGAGTAATGCGCCCCAACCCCGCCTGCATGATCGCAAGAATAACACTCACAGACATCATTATGCTCGAGATACCATGGGCGCAGGGAAGGCACGATCACAAGGGACCAAGAGTGCGGCTCGACCACACCAGGGCTCACATGAGCGCCTTTGTTTTATTTTTATCTTTTCTTCTTTATGTATACAGACTCACAACCGTAAGCCCTGCTCGACGGCGAACTTGCCAACTCATGATGCAAACAACAGTGGACTAAAGGAGGCCGCGCATTTAACACTGTGGTCTCAATTACGAGCATTAAATTCGATTACATACACCAAGTCTCGCAGCTTATCCCCGGAGGGGACATGTTTATTTAGTCCAAATCCTTTGCTTATCAAGACTATTTGTATCAATCCAAATTCATAGCGCACTTTCTTTCATAAATAATGCAGCACGCTTTTATTACAATTGCTTGTCCCTTATATGTTCATTATATGACATCTTGCACCCGCATATTTTAGTACGGCCAATACGCCAGGGCTTATGTTCCCCAGTGTTATGGTGTGATTAAGTCCGAACACTTTCACAAGTGCGGCACCTCAACTTATAGCATTATATGAATCAACTCCAATCATGTCTTGGGTCAATAGTTGGGTTTGCCTGCCCCATGTTTTGGTGCCTTATGTTCGCTCCGCTCACGGCTAAGGTAGCACAGGAGAACCACTGCGACATGCGCCTTGCTGAGCCGGGTTAACGCCTCGGAGAAAGCTAAACTGATCGGCATGATAAGGCGAGAGACTCGGTCGCTGTTCGAGAGGTTCTTTCGGTCCTTAAAGACTCATGCCGCTCGAGCGAAGTTCGGATGATGTCCGATTTGATATGCGTGATAGCGCCTGATTCGGTCTTCCGAATACCAGGCTTCACCAAATTTAAAATTATAGAATTCTATGGCTAAGTGAGAGTGTTCAAGCACTATAAGTCCGGCCGCCTTTGTTCGTCGTGGTTGAGCGCCCCCAGATGGACCCAATAATGGGAACAAGAGTGCTCAAGTTTATCACCAACACCCCAAAGACTTGTGGCTTGGGGGTGAAGCCAACGACTTGCCATCTCTCGATTTACAAACGGCCGCATGTAAGGTAATATTTTAAATTAAACAAGCGTTGCTCATGGCGCATACAAACGAAGTTTTCAGCGCCGTGATAAAAAACAGCGAAGTTCACTCAAAGATTACATTTCGGGAGCACTCATCCGCATATCGCAGCTCCTTTTAGACAACTTTATAATACCGCCCGCGGCGACGATGCCTTTGCCCGGGCGGCGGATCCGTGAGAAGCTCCGCATCTAGCTTGCCCCATTGCACCTTTATGTGGGCAAGGGCCCGACGAGCGCTTTCAATGCAAAGTGAGCGCTTGACTACATCCAGCCTGGGGCATGCATTCACCACCACCAGACTAAGCCAAAGTAGCTTCCAGCATGGCCTCTCCAGCCACACGGACTATGAGGCCCTTCATGGCCTCCTCAGCTACCTTAGGAGTTCGACCAGCTGCTTCACCTGGTCGCTTGGGGGCACTGGATGGCCGCCTCAGCCAGATCGAGACCGTAAGACCTTCTCCGCCGAGCTCCCTCCTCACCACGATAGAATGCGGCGGATCGACGCGCTACGGCAGATCCGCAAACGCCTCGAAGGCTCAATTGTAAGTATCCGTAATTCACATTAACATGCCTGCTTTGCATGAAAAATGCCTTACCCGCAGCTATCTTCTTCATGTCCTCAACCTCCCAAGGGCCTTCGGCCTCGGCCTTGGCGGATTTACACTTTCGAGAGCCGAGGCAAGCTCGACTCGAAGTCTTGAGTCACGCCCAAACTCTCATGCTTTTCCATGAGAGCCCGGAGCTCTTGCCAACTTCCGCCACCAGGCCGCTTGTTTTTCTCGCCAATTGCCTGCGGGCCACATTATGCTCGCCACGGACACGGCATCCTTCAGTGGCTGCCACCTCATTAGTGGCCCCCGCATACACATATTATCCTTGTTAATCTTATTTGCAACCAAAACCCTTTTCAGAAGGTACTTATTTAAAGTGGTGTTATTCACCTTCTTTTTCCTCGAGCTGCCTCTTGGCATGGCCAAGCTCTTGTTCGACCGCCAAGGTCCTTCTTCAACCTCGACTCCGCCCGCAATGTGCAGAGGTCAACAGCAAGTAGCCTCGCAAACCCATATTGACATATTTTTAGCAACCCTCACAGATATCTTGTTAGATCCTTAGTCCGCTTTTCCTTCCAACACCGAACTAAGCATCGTGGCTACCGCCTATGCGGTATTACATTA
The DNA here is from genome assembly GCA_021437245.1 of Aegilops speltoides. Taxonomy (NCBI): domain Eukaryota; kingdom Viridiplantae; phylum Streptophyta; class Magnoliopsida; order Poales; family Poaceae; genus Aegilops; species Aegilops speltoides. The sequence continues at coordinate 75,699 of JAHHZJ010000276.1, read as the reverse complement.
CATAATTTTAACTTCTACCTCAAAGCCTGTTAGAAGGCTGTCAGCAGCAGTTCGTCAGCCCGCTCTTGGCGAAGCCGACTTTTTCAATCACCGCACTCATAATAGTGCGGTGTTCTTCCTCGATGGAAGCGCCTTTGCGCCCAACAAGTTATCCGCGCCCGGTTGACGGAGGCTGCCGGCCACGGTCTTGCCCTTCTTCCAAAGGGGCCGCTTGTTTGACTCGAACCATTACGGTTCCGGCGTGGAGTCCGCACGGTCCGGAGGTTGCCCGAGGGCGCCCGAGCCTCCTCCCGATGGGTCCCCTTTGGGATCCCACTCTGCCCGCTCGCCGCGCGGTAGAGGCAAGGCCGACGGAATTTACGTCCGACGAGGCCAACGACCCGCCATCGAAGTCGGGATATCATCCATGGCCGACTACATATAGAATGCGTGTTAGAAGGATACTACGTGACATGAAAGGTGCGGTATATATATGATCCGGAATATTTACGATCCGCCGGACGCCCGCCCTTGAGGCCATTCATCCTCGCCAACGCCGATGTTGGCGAAACCGTCCGGGGATAGTTCTCCTCTGACCCTTCGCCTCCCCGATTGGGGAAACCTTCCTTTCTTCTCTCCTCCTCCGGAGAGAATACCTCCTCCTCGCCTCGTGGAGGAGTCCTCGCCGTCGTTAGACGCCGATCATGGGAACTCTTTCGAGTCCCCGCGCCACCTTCTTGGCTCTTCTTCTCACCACCACGGCGGTGCCGAACCAGCAGCCCTCGCTAAGCCGGTGTCCACTGGTCTTCTCGCATGGGAGCCGGGCTGATGAGCAGCTTGGCCTTCTCCATCCATTCCTCACAAAGGATGAGGCAGATTAAAACCTCACTAGAGTCAATCTAAATTATCATAAGTGTCCCGTAATAGGGTTGAATCACTTACCGCATCGCTTGGACATCAGCGAGCTGAATCCGCTGATCTTTCGTCCTCGGATGCGGGGCTTCGCACACCTTGAACAGACCTCCAGCGCCTTCAGATGTTGTGTCAAGAGCCCGCTTAGCGCTGGTGCTGTTCCGGATTGAACTCCCACAAATTGAATGCCCGTTTGGCATGGGAGAATCCACCGGAGGAGCATGACTTGACCACGCCGACGAGCCGAGCTTATTGCTCACCATCTTCTTGATGCATGCTCGAGTCCCGCCACCTCCATCGGATCGCCCCCACCGCAAGCCCTTCTCTCCGTGAGGTGAGCTGCGGGGATTCCAGATCTAAACTGGGGCCGCCGCCAGTGGGCTCGCGGCTCGGTGATGTAGAACCACCCCGATCGCCACCCCTTGACGGAATCCACGAAGGTCCTTTCTAGCTAAGGGACGCTGGGCAATTTACCCAACATGGCACCTCCGATTCCGCTTATGCGTTCTTCACAACCTTCGCTTGACGCTGAAGGTCTTGAGCCACAGCCAAGCGGGGCTGGATGCAGAGGAAAGGTTTCACACACGACGATGAACGCCGAGATGTTGAGGATGAAGTTCGCGCCAGATCGTGGAAATCCAGGCCGTAATAAAACATGAGCCCCTGGACAAATGGATGGAGCGGAAAGCCCAATCCATGGAGGAAGTGGGGAGGAAGACGACCTCCTCATGAGGCCCGGGTAGGGATGAGCTACCCCGCCGGGCAGCCGGCGCGCGATATCGCCGAAAGGTATCCGCATCGCAAGCAGCTTGGTGATGTCATCCTCCTTAGCGGTGGAGACCAACCATTTACCTCCCACTCCGGACATGTTCGGAGTAGGTCGAGGCTAGATGCGAGGCTTGAGCGCTGGAGCTTGAGTGCCGGGATGGATAAGTAAAGGAGGAAGAAGGCGAGGTGAGAAGGTAAACCCTTATCCCATATATAGGCGACTAAACTATGCGCCCCCACCAGCCCGGTAAAACTCGCTTATCTCCCAAGCGCCACCATCAATGGCGCGTTGGGTTACCCACGCTTGTATTGATGAGAATCCGGAATAAAGGCGAACACGATCTCTCGCCTCGACAAGACGTGTTGGGCGAAACCGCCGCTAAACGTGTCAAGTGGAATGATTCAAACAAAGGTTTGGTAGCGGGTGATGTCACGCCGCGCATAATACGCCGCCAGATGAATCGTTGTAGATGTTTTATTCTCTCACGGTGGAATGTGGAAATTATTTTGCGTAGCGCATGACACTATCCCGGTGTTCATTATCTTCTTCGGATTATTCAAGGAGGAACCCGCCTTGCAATGCCGAACATTATGCACGCGACTTATCGCCATTGAAGACTGGTTCGGGAGACTATCGAGGAGTCTGGACTAGGGGGTGTCCGGACAGCCGACTATCAATATCCGCCGACTCCAAGACTACGAAGATAGAAGATTGAAGACTCTGCTCGTGTCCCAAGGTACTTTCCTTGGCGTGGAAGGCAAGCTTGGCAATCGGATATGAGATCTCCTACCATTGTAACCGACTCTGTGTAACCCTAGCCTCCCCGGTGTCTATATAAACCGGAGGGTTTTAGTCCGAGGACAACATACATCTCAACAATCATACCATAGGCTAGCTTCTAGGGTTTTAGCCTTGATCTCGTGGTAGATCTACTCTGTACTACCCATATCATCAATATTAATCATGCAGGGCGTAGGGTTTTACCTCCATCGAGAGGGCCCGAACCTGGGTAAAAACATTGTGTCCCTCGTCCCTTGTTACCATCCGCCTAGACGCACAGTTCGGGACCCCCTACCCGAGATCCGCCAGTTTTGACACCGACAACGAGCACATGGAAGCCTACCTTGCAGAGGTCCACAGGATGGAGAAGTAGTTTTGGGGGCTGGAGTTGCAGCATGTGCCTCGCGGCACCAATCAAGAGGTTGATGACATCGCGAAAAGGGCATCCAGGCGGCTACCTCAGGAGCCTGGCATCTTCGAGGAACGGCTCTTTAAGCCCTTGGTGACGCCATCGCTATCAAGCATGGCGCAGCCCCGAGGGGAGCTCCCCCAGCCGCCTGCCTCGGGAGCCCCGGGTCTCATGGCTCGACATCGAGCGATCTTCCTCGGGCGCTGGAACCTCAGGAGGGGTGCTGGATCATGGAGCTCAGGAGTTACCTGACGCGAGGCATGTTGCCAGAAAAGGAGGAAGAGGCGGAGCGTAGGGCACAAAGAAGGCCACAAACATACCGCCTTTTAAGGATGGGAGGAGCTTCACCAAGACGCATCAATGATGTGTCCTCGCTGCATTTCAAGGAGCAGGGAAGGAGCTATCGCAGACGACACGGTGGCGCATCGTGGGCATCACTCGTCATCGCGAACCTCGCCGTGGCATGCCCGCAGCGGGTTCTATTGGCCCACAACACTCAATGACGCCGCGGAACTGGTAAAGCTTGCGAGGCCCTCAAGGCCCATGCCAAGCAGATCCATCAAGAAAGCGGAGGTCCGCAGACTATACCCTCTCAGGGCCCTTCCCACCTGGGATCGATATCCTAGGCCCGTCCCTCGGGCGCCAGGGGGCTACCACTACCTCTACATTGCTGTGGACAAGTTCACCAAGTGGGCTGAGGTGGAAGCTGTCCGCACCATCCCCACAGGCTCCGCGGTCAAGTTCATTGTCGGTGTCAAAACCGGCGGATCTCGGGTAGGGGGTCCCGAACTGTGCGTCTAGGCGGATGGTAACAGAACGTAGGGACACGATGTTTTTACCTGTGTTCGGGCCCTCTTGATGGAGGTAAAACCTCACGCCCCGCTTGATTAATATTGATGGTATGGGTAGTACAAGAGTGGATCTACCACGAGATCAAGGAGGCTAAACCCTAGAAGCTAGCCTATGGTATGATTGTTGTAATGTATGTTGTCCTACGGACTAAAGCCCTCCGTTTATATAGACACCGAGGAGGCTAGGTTACACAGTCGGGTTACAATGGTAGGAGATCTACATATCCAGACGCCAAGCTTGCCTTCCACGCCAAGGAAAGTCCCATCCGGGACACGGACGGAGTTTTCAATCTTGTATCTTCAGAGTCTTGGAGTCCGCGGACGATGATAGTCCGCTTGTCGGACACCCCTAGTCCAGACTCCTCAAGAGTCTCCCTCGAACCAAAGCTTCAATGATGATTAGTCCGGCAGATAATGTTCGGCATTGCAAGGCGGGTTCCTCCTTTGAATAATCCAGAGAAGATCATGAACACTGTGATAGTGTCCGCTCGCAAAACAAATTCCACATTCCACCGAGAGAGAATAAAATGTACACTAGTTCAATCTGCGGCTGACGATATGCGGCGTGAAATCACACCGCTACCGTGCTTTTTACTTGAATCGCTTTTTTACTATACCACCTCAAAGACGCTCAATAAGCGGTTCTTGGCACGCCTTGTCGGGCAGAGATCGTTCCCTTATTCTAGGATTCTCATCAATACGGACGGGTAACCCAACTGCTCCTGCCGCCACGCCTCCATCGAAGGTGGATCCTAAACGGCCACGAGGTGGCTCTTGGTATTTTTTCCCTTTATAAGAGGACCAAGGCTCGCTTTTTTCTTCTTCAATCTCGTGATCGAATCTCCTCCTCGCCTCCCGCCCAACACCCAGAGCCTCAGATTCGAGCGCCTGGATTCTCAACCATGTCCGCCCCCACCTCTGGTCGGTGGATGCCCTCCTCCGCCACGAAGGAGGAAATGTTGAAGTTACGTGAGGCCAAGCACTGCCTATGAGGTTTCAGACAGTTGCCTGCCTAAGGGCAGGCCGTGTCCGCCCCCGAGCCCGGTGGGTTTGTTGTCTTCATATCCCACCTCCGTCGGGGTTTAGGCTTCCCGACGGACCCCTTCGTGAGGGGGCTCATGTTCTACTACGGGCTAGATTTCCACGATTTGGCTCCGGAGTCCATCCTCCATATCTCCGCATTCATTATCGCTTATGGCCTTCCTCCGCCACCCCCCCCATTTTGGCCTGTGGGCTCAAGACCTTCAATATGGAGTCAAGATGATCGGGGCGCTAAGCGGAGTGCAAGGGGCGCTATAAGCAAAAGGCCGATGCCCCATGGCCCGAGGGTTCCTTCCAAGAGGAATTGGATCGTGGCAACAGGAGTGGTTCTATATCACCGCTCAAGGGCAGCAAGCAAAGCTGCCACCTTCCTTCCGCCTCGACCTCCATGCCCACCGATGTCATGGGTCAACCAAGGGCTCAGTTAGGGAGCATTCAAGATGTGCCTTATTGCAGGCCGGATTCGAGACCTCCAAAGTAGGGAGATCAATCTGATTGTGGTGATGCAGTTATGCTAATCGTGCATCTTCGCCTCGCAAACGCCGCCCCTCTTCGCTCTATGGGAGTTCAACCCGAGGGACCTCTGATTCTCCAACACTTCATGGGTGCGACACCCGTGGAGATGTATGTTGTTCTTCGGACCGCAGGTGGCGGTCTCGAATCGGCCAAGACGCAGCTCTAAGCCGCCATCGCCTTGACACTCGTGTAAATAGCTCGAGTCCGGATGCTCGCTTATCTTTTCTAGAGTTCGCCCCGACCCATTACTCTTCACAGAGGGTTGCACATTCGAGGCCGATAAGGTGTCCGCCCTCCCCAGAGACCGTGACCGAGCCCGTGCTGGTCGGGAATGTTGGAGGTCGCGCCATGGAAGGGAGCGATGGGGAAAGTAGAGGAGCTATTATTTCGCCCAAAGGGCGCCCAAGAGAGGGGAATCAAAACCCTCCTTCCAGGGGAGAAGAGGACCGCCCAAGATCCGGAGGCCAAAGCCTCTAAGCTGGAAGAGATCTTCACTGGGGTCCGGCGTCCGAGAGAATCCGGACGCACAATCATTGCCAAAGGATCAGCCTCCAACGAGCCGTGAGTATGAAAAGGGGAGTTAATTAGTAAAGAAATACCTCCATTTGTGCTTCTGTGGGTAACCGAAATATTTATCTTGCAGTTCGGATCTGCAGCCTTCTCAGATGAGTTCATCTTCGGGGGACCTTCTTCCGGAGATGATGGAGAGCGAACGCCTGCCTCGCCGCCATTGCCGATAAGGCAAAGCGAGCCTGAAGTATCATCACGAGGGTATCCCGAGTCCAGAGGGGCTAGAGAGTTCGCACCCGCTAGTATCCGGCCCGAGAAATCAAGAATCTGCTTGAGAGGGCGCCCATCTCGTAAGATCACCGTATGCTGATGCGTATGGTGATTGAAGGATTTCCGCCGAAAGCGGATTGCGAATGCCGCTATGAGTTTGTCAGGCGGGTTTGAGGTACGCGAGAATGACGCATCTCTTTGTCTATGAACAGTCTTGCACATGAAAATGCGCTCGAGATAGATAGTAGCCCCCGAGACTCGTAGGTTTTTGAAAACGACGCGCGTCGAGGATCGAAATCATAAGTAATGAACGCCGCCGCCTTTATGCGGTGGCGGATAGTCCGGCTAGCCGACTAGTGGGTTTGCCGAGTTAATCGGCAACTTGACGCGGCGGATGCGACATCGCACTTGTCAACCGCGACTTGATGAGTCGCAAGGTAAATGAGTTCTCCGCAGCCGCTTATTAGGGGTCAAGCCTCCTCCGATAAATTTTATGCTGCATGTACAGACGGTGTCGCTATGGAGAGCTCGCCGAACTTGTCGAGCTAAGGAGCAAGCCCGGCGAGTGACGTGGCTGCGAGAGGGCGGCCGAGGAGTTGAAAGTCGAAAGGGCTGCGTGACCGCTAAGCTAGGCGTAGGTGGCCGATTGGCCATGAAAGTGAAAGATGCTGCCAACCGCAATGAAGCTCTTGAAAAAGGAGCGCTTATCGGAGCGGGAAGACTCAAGAAGGCCACCGCCGGTTAAGGATGCCCGCTCGCAATGCGGGCCATGAAGGAGGAACTGCCCAGTCGGAGATATCGTGGTCGGCAAGCCTTTTCGCAAGCGCGCCGGTTTATGGATCAAAAGTATACTCAATTTGAGCGATCAGGAGTCCGGAGGATCCATATATGGACTTAGCGGTGAGTGCAGTTGATGCCGCTGAGCACTTCCGAGCCGTATGATCACAAGACTAAGAGCTATATTGGTCTCAATTCCATAGTCCGGATCGCCACTTTCGATGCACCAGTCACCAATAATGGGCCGAGCTAAATAGATTGTCCGGACTTGCCATGATCGACATCGTGCCTATGTCCGCCGAGAGGCCCAAGGCGCACGAGCTACTTCGCCATCAGAGTAATTCTTGGAGCGTGCCGCATATAAAGGAGATGAAGCGGTCGGCTCGCATCGAGGGCGCTGATGGCTCTTGCCCGTGAAGGCACATTGTCCGGAGATGGATGCCACCGCTGTTGCCGCCAGTGGTCTGGATGAAAGCCGGCTCCCGCCGAGCACTATTTCGGGAAGTTATGCGTGGCGCCAGGTAATAGAGTCGCAGTGCTCAAAAATGTCACGCTCAAATGAACGCTTTAGCTTGTAAAACGATGATTATGCTATCACCGCTTTTATACTTAGCGCCCCAAGTAGTAAAACTTCTCCGGCGGCCGCCACGATACGCTTGTATAACTTGAAAGATTGCGTTCGCTTCAGCCCCCACGCACAAGGTGCGGGGTGTTCGCAAAATAGCGCTTTTCACACTTAATCCGACGCCTCGTCCCGTTAAGGAGGTGGTAGCGGCTAACGAGGCAATCCGGACTATAATGCTTTATCACTTTCACTTAGCCGCTGAGTTCGAGGGTGGGCTACGATATAGCCCCGGGGCACCGCACTTCTCGAGTTCGGGCGCGTGTGTGCCCGACCGAAACGGTCCTTCACAAAGCGGGAATTCTAAACATTCCGGTAGTCGATCAGTGGTTCACCAGTCTCGCCAGATCATGATAAATAGTTTTCAGCTTTCATCGAGGTGCTCGCCACCAACTGGGGCACAATCGCAGAAGTTCTCCCGTGCCGCTTAGCCGATGATACGGAACGAAGGCAGCAAAACACGTGAGCCGGGCAAACCCAACATTTGACCAAAGACATGATTCGAGCTGATGCATATAATGCCTAATCTCGAGACGCCGAACACTCCCTAAGGTGTTCGGTCTTTATAATAATGGGCGTAACAATGCCCTAAGCACCTAGTGTCCAAGCACGGCATGGTCTTCGACGCGCCGATGCTAAAACGCCAAGCCCGCTTTGGTTATAGGAAGAAACCAAGGAGAATAACAACAAGAGACAAGAAAAAGGTTTATGCAGGTCTTAATCTGAAAAGAATCCTCACAACGGGTCCCTTACCGCACGCCCATACCAGGTTCCGCGCGCTATTATCCCGACGGGTACGCACGCTGTTCATCCGAAAAAGAGAGGAACGCTTAGTTTGAAAACATTTCGTGCGAAAAATATGTGTAAAAGAAGGAATATGAATAAGTAAAGCGGATTTGTATGAACCCGCGTTGTTTGTGCGCAGCCCTCGTGAGGAGGTATGCGCTAGGGAGCCCTAGCCCGCTTTGAAGCCGGATTCGTTTATCCGAGTCCGGTCTTTAAGTGACCAAGATCAAATGACGCCACGCTGACCGGCATCTTGAGTGTAAGAGACGCGAATGCGGTATGGCGTTAAAGCGACAAAAGCCTTCGCCCCAAGAGTGCTTGATATCCACTTTCAAATGGGACGATGTGAAAATTAATTTTTCAGGCTTCAAAATTGTTCGGTGATCCCAACACCACTTCTAGTAATATGGAACCTGTGCACTTGGCGAAGGGCCTCGCGCGCCTCTTTTGAAGGAAGTGCGGCTGTGTCGGAATTTTGGTAGGGTCTATCCTCATCTTACGGATTGTGTTTGAACACAGCAGGTTTAAGTCGCCGCTCCGCCCATTAGGACGCTAATAAATTGTAGTCCGCCTATTATGGGATTCAATATCGTGAGTCCATCCCCTGCTTTAACGCTTCGAATAGTCCAGTGGTCGAAAGTGATTGGTTTTGATATCCAATCTCTATGGTCTGCTGGGTTGGACCGCCAAGCTCTTTTTAGAAAGTGCCGCACTATTTTTCCGTATTATCACATGAAGTGAATTTACTGCTTTCAACCCTTGTGGGAAAGTCTTTTGTTTTCCGTGCTCGCTGGGTGTGGTTTATCGCCTTCACTTGACGCTGGGCGAGCCCCTTTGTGTTCGGGCGCTTAGTCGGCGGACTGTTTAAAACCCAACAATCCCGGCGGTATGTTTTGCAGCCTTCCGGGTACTGGATTTGACATATCCGACCCGTAATCTTATTTAAGTTGGACAGATCGTCATTGTCCATCCTTAAGAGGCGCTTTTTTTGTTGTTTGGCCGAGCGCTTGAATCCGTGTCGACCGCCGTGTTTTGGGCTTTTCTTTATTCCGCGCCGTTTTTTTCGCGTCCGTGATCTTCCGCTTCCATCCCTTATCTCGATGTACTTGGGTCGCCGGTGTCGATCTTGCTAGCTACCGTCCTCTCCCGCACGTAAGGTCATGAGGTTTGTTAGTGCGACATTGTCCTCGGTTTCTTCGACCGAGGTGCCCGGCAAGCCATTCGCCCTCGACATTGTGCTTAAAAGCTGCTAAGGCTTTGCCCCTGACAATGACTATTTGGTTCTTTTTGGTGAGAAACCTGTTCCGTAATTGTCGTGACCTCGACTCAATGTCACATCGATCTAGCCTCAGTAGCACCTCATATCACTTTGCCTCACGCGACGGTATCCCCATGGGTGTCGCCTTACCTTTGCCCGGGACCGCTTGGCGCCTTTTGGCACACGATATGATAGTGTCGCTAGCATCCATATGAAAAGGAGCCCGGGCCGACATGGTTAGTCGAAACCCAAAGTGGCACAGACTTACTGTGGACAGCATCCATGACCCAAAGATCGAACGGGTCGGCCATCAGCGAGTAAGTTTCGGTCTGTAGCACGGGCTAGCAGGTGACTCCGTAAACCGGCTGTAGCGGCTAACAAGACTTCGGCACTCAACGCTGACATTTCAAGGGATGCATACGTGAACGAAGAAGGACACATGCTGCCAGCCTAAGTGTTCGGAGCAGTAGCAAGCTACCATGGCTCGTGGAAACACTAGGAGACATTTCCGTAAGAGAGGCTACTAAAGATAAACAACTAGATAGTCGATCCCACACATACCAAGCATTTCAATAACATACACACAATATGCTCGATATGTGCAAATACATCATGGCATCACAACATGACTCTACGACTCAAGTATTTATTCATTAGGCCCGAGGAGCGAGATATTACAAACATAGGTCTCATGACCCAACATTCGAGCATACAAATCAAGCACATATGAAGCTTAACATGTCCGGGTACGTACATCTACAAATGAGAAAGGCTTAGAAGCCCGACTATCTACCAGATCTCGCCGAGGGCACAAGATCGTAGCTGAGGTAACAAGCTAAATGTCGAAGTCCACGTGGAACTACTAGTGAGACCGAAGTCTCTCTGCAAAAACATAAAATAGGAAAACGTGAGTACAAATGTACCCAGCAAGGCTTACATCAGAACTAACCACATATGCATCATTATCAATAAAGAGGATGGTGGGGTTTAACTGCAGCAAGCCAGCTTTGACTTGGTGGCTATCCTGAACTATGACTGCAAGTAAGTCTTTTGAGGTGGCGCACACGAGTCCACATATTCACCATATCAATACAGCACTATGGATCCTCTCCCGTCTCCCTACGAGAACGCCATCCATAGCACTCACGCTTATCTTGCGTATTTTAGAGTATCCACTTTCACTTGTCTATGAACTGCATAGCAACCCGTAAGTCCTTTTCCACGGACACGCTATTCAATAGATGATGTTAACCCCGTAGGGTGTACTTCACACACGCTCACCACTTCATCATTGCCATTATCACGACATGTACTGCAACCTTCAAGCGAAGCCCAACGTGGGTGTCGGCCACGCACCTACCTAAACACTCAAGTCCCTAGTCCAGTTTATCGCCTATTCGGTTCCATCCATGAGGAGATCCGGCCAAGTTTCGCCAAAGCCCCAAACGATGTGAACAGGGTTCCGTGACACCAAACGGGCGCCTTTTACATTCGCAACACGTGTTTACCGTGATCACAGCTCACCTTTATGGTCAGCGCTGCGACGGCTCCAAAGATACTACAAACACTGTAAACTACTTGCAACTCGGAGAGAGGACAAGGGTGATTAAGAAGCCGAGAGGGTCCATTGGTTTCGGGCCCAATGCGTGGTAGTAGCTGAATCATGGATCACAAACACGTAACTCAGCCTCGAGGACGGCTGCAATGAGACAACCCACCATGTACTCCTACATGGCCTCTCACCACTACCTTTACCAAATCGTGTTCACACACTTAGCTCACACACAAGAGGACATGTTCACACACCTCTCGATTCATCCTCGATGAACCGACCCGACTCAACTCTAAGCAAGAGTAGTGCATGACAAGCAAGCATGTATGAGTAGGCACAACAGGCTCAAACAACTCCTACTCATGCTAGTGGGTTTCATCTATTTATCGTGGAATGACAGTCATGCAAAGGATAAGGGGTTCAGCTACCGCAGCAAGTAACAAATGATTCATTGTTGTCCTAATGCAGTAAAAGAGAGCAGGAGCGAGAGAGTGGGATTGTATCGAATGAACAAGGGGTTCGCTTGCTCGGCACTTCGAAGATATTATACTTCTTCATCGGTGTCATCGAACTCGCCGTCGAAACCACGGTATCGAGAGGGACAAACACCGACAACTCGAGCAAGAACACAATCAATGCAATGCTACAATATGATGCATGATCATGACATGGCAATATGCTGTGATTTGAGCTAATGCACCTAGCTATGATTTAAATGAAGTTGGTTTGAATACATGATTCAGATTCCAACTCCATATATGATTATTTAAATGCCCTTTATTTGTTTTGTCCAAAACAGAGGACAAACATTGTTCAAACATGCATGAAAATGGTACAGATGGATTCCTTGAATTTTTCTGATAATTTTTCATATATAATTTGTTTGATTTGGAGCTACGGTTGATTTTATATGAATTTTTAGAGGTTTTAGTTATTTTCTGGAATTTCCTATATAAGAATAATTCCAGTAAATGTTTTATTATGTCAGCAGTGCATCAGGGTGACGTCAGCAGTCAACGGGGACGGTCCAGGTCAAACCTGACGTGTGGGGGCCACACGTCAGTGACACAGCTAATTAACAGAGGTTGCTGCTAATCTAATTAAAAGATTAGGGCTCCGGCCCACTTTATGCCGGTTCATTTAGACTAACTAAGTTTAGTTAGCGTTAACTAATACTAACCTAGCTAGTTGATTAGTGCTAACTAGAGTAATTAGTCGGGCAGGGCCCGCAAGTCAGTGAGAGAGAGGGGGAAGTCAAACCGGGCAGTGGGGTCAAACCACGCCGGTCAACGGGTCACGGTCGCCGGCGCTTAGTCAGCCGGCGACGACAGAGAGACGGCGGTTGCCTGAAATGTTTACAGGCACCATTCGATGCGCTGGGTTGCACCTATGGGTTCTGGAGTGAGGCGCATCCATTGGTGGTGGTGGTAGAGCTGCGGTGGTCGGGATCGACGGCGGCGACCAAATCGGTGGCGGCCGGAGTTCGGGTGCTCGCGGTTTTGGTGCTATGGGGCACGGCGGGGCAAACGGCCGGGTGCTACGGCCTCCTGGTGATGTGCTGAGCACGGTTACGCGCTCAGTTTCGAGCTTATGCGTCTGTGGCCACGACGACGACATGGCCGGCGGAGCCGAGCTCTCGGGCGCGGTGGAGATGGCGGCTACGAAGGCCAAACGAGCACGGGAGCTAGGGGGAGAGGAAGAGGAGCTCACAGCGGGGTCGGAGAGGGGGTCAGCTAGCTCAAAGAGGCCCTGTGGACGACAAATCGGCGGCGAGGATCTCCGGTGACCCGAGGAGGAAGAAGGGGTCGGGAATGGCGCTTCGGGGGTCTTTCAGTCATGTGGCTCTGTGAGGGGGTTGGTGACGAGGCGCAGAGCTCTGGAGCGTCGGCATCGCTGGACGGCGGTGGTTATGCAACGGGCGGTAACGGCGGTGGGCGGTTCGGTGGCGCTGGGAGAGAACGAGATGAGGAGGGGAACGAGGGAGAGGGAGAGAGCGCGGGGTCTAGGGGTCAAGGGCGCCGAGGAGAAGACGCGAGGCGCCGCGGGTGGCCGCGACGCAGCAGTAGCCTGGTGGCGGCGCCGCTGCAGTGCTGTCCTCCGCCACCGGGCAGAGGTAGGCGATGATCGCACCGGGCCACACTGGGCTGGGCCAGTGGGCTGCAGAGTAAGTCCGTAAGGTTTCTCTCCTCTCGCCTTTTATTTCTGTTTTTCTATTTATTTCAGAACTTCGTGGCTTTATTAAAAATACTTAGATTCTTTCAAAAATCATAAAACTACTCATGATCACCGGCTGGGAATATAACCTACAAAGAAACATTTTAGTTTATGATTATTTGAGCATTTAAAATATTTAATAGCATTTAAATGCCCAAATGCAAATAGAGTATGATTTAATTCAGAGCCCAATATGTCCTCGCAAAAATATAAAGCCTTTTGGTAGATGCTTTCACCTCAAACCGTAAATGTCAACATTTTAGAGGGCATTTTGAGTCCAATGGAAAAGATTTTAGTTTGACCCTAGTTGAATTCATTTGGTGCTAGGGTTTAGTCAATCCCCATTTCAAGTTTCATGAAAATTAAACATGATGCAACACATGACTAGCTAGCTCAGTGCATACCAAAACTAGGGATGTGACAAGAATTTCCGCGCTGACTCTCCGGGCTGTTGAGTTATATGACTTAGATCATCTCACGTCCCGGAGGGCGTGACATAAGTCCTTGAAAATTTGTTTCCTAAACGCATCCTCGAGCTCTTCCCAACTTCCCACGGTGTTTTCTCGGGAGGCTTTTGAGCCAATGACGGCTGGCCCTTTGAGCTTGAGGGGTAGGTACTTTATAGCGTGAGATCATCTCCTCTTGCCATGTGTATATGTAGTATATAATCTTCTATCCGCATCTGTGGTCTATTGTTCCATCATAGGCCTCTATGTTTATGGGTTTAAATCCTGCTGGGAATTCATGTTCCAAAGACCTCATCGCTGAAACATAGTGGGTGTGCGCCCTCGTAGTTGGGTGTGCCACTATCTTCTGACACTTGACGGTTAACTTGCTTCCCGGGTCTTCCTCTTTGGTCCCAGATGGACCTGGCTGGGCCATCCGTCTTTCCGTGTTCATTAGTTGGTTTATGTGTGGCGCCGCTTTAATTTGGCCTATCATCCGCCGCCTATCCAACCGTGCAGCCTTTATTGTTTGACGGCGGAGGCCCTATGGCCTCCTCGTCAATTTTGTAGCAGCTTGCGCCGGGTATCTCTTTGACTGTGGCCATTGTCGATTTATCCGCGGTTTTGAGCACTTTGCTCCATCTCATTCTCGAGTGTGTTTTCCGCTGTTCTCGAAGCTCCGCTTCCTTCTTCGCTTCTTGCAGTTGACGAAGTCTTTTTCAAGGTTTTTACTCTCCGGCATGCTATCCGCATGAGATCGTCCGACCGCTGTTACTGGCCTGACTGATTATCCGACTCTGCCATGTTCGGATGGTTGCTTATCCGCATATTTGTCGCCCACTTGTGAGCCCCGCAGTATTACGGGCTCCTTGGGAGCGTTGTTGTCGCCGAGGCGGATTTAGGGCGGCGCTCGCTCCGCTGTTTCGATGTTTATCGGCGGGTTATTCTTCGCCGCCCTGCTGGTCCTTGTTATCGCTTCTCCTTGGGGTATCCACCATGTATATGTCGTGATGAAGAGGTGGTCCTCCCGCGCCTTATAGGCTCGCTTATTCGCCTCCCAGCATCGCCGCCTAGTCTGCTGATGTCTTCGAGTCGAGTTCAGCATGTCGGTTAGATCGTCGACAAAGGGCTACCAAGTGGGTGGTGGTGGCTCAATTTCTTCGTCGTCTGCATTCTCAACCATCCCGGTATAGTCCGCCAGACTCTCCCGATAACGAAAGGTGTTTTAGCGATTTAAGATGTCGCCAAGGCGCAGTGTTGAAGATGTCCGCGGCGGTGAATTCCATAACCGCGCCTAACTGAACCGATTGGTAGGGCGCTGGGGGTCCGGAGTCCGCAAGGAGTCCGGAACCTCGAATCACGAGTTTCGCAGGGACAGATCGCTGTTTGGCTCCATCGCTGCGGATGTTGAAGCCCCCAAGGTGGCGCTTATCCACCAACTTGATCTGGGCGATCGGCTCCCGGACTAATGGTCAAGCGATTCATGTGCGCCACCAAGGCACCGCTCGGTGGCGTAGCTAGATCATGCCCGCCGTAATAAAGGCGGCATTTTCGGCGCGCTCGAGTCCATCAAGATCAAGTCTCCGCGACATCGGCCGTGAAGTTTAGGCTTCCGGATCGCTCGACGTCCAGGGCGAAGCTGATCCGCTCTAGATGGCCAAGTGAATTAGCCCAAGCAAAGCGGCGCCGAATACGAAGATCAGCCCGGGAGAAAAGTCTCACCGACAGCGTTGTTGGTTGAAGATGCCATCGGGCCTATCGGTGACGGCACGAGGAACTCTCGATGAAAGCACCAATGTCGGTGTCAACACCGCGGATCTCGGTAGGGGGTCCCGAACTGCAAGCTCTAGGCGGATGGTAACAGAGACGAGGGACACGATGTTTTACCTGTGTTCGGCCCTCTTGATGGAGGTAAAACCTCACGCCCCGCTTGATTAATATTGATGGTATGGGTAGTACAAGAGTGGATCTACCATGAGATCAAGGAGGCTAAACCCTAGAAGCTAGCCTATGGTATGATTGTTGTAATGTATGTTGTCCCACGGACTAAAGCCCTCCGCTTTATATAGACACCGGAGGAGGCTAGGGTTACAGAGAGTCGGTTACAATGGTAGGAGATCTACATATCCGTATCGCCAAGCTTGCTTTCCACGCCAAGGAAAGTCCAATCCGGACACGGACGGAGTCTTCAATCTTGTATCTTCAGAGTCTTGGAGTCCGCGACGATGATAGTCCGGCTGTCCGGACACCCCTAGTCCAGACTCCTCAAGAGTCCCGAACCAGGCTTCAATGACGATAAGTCCAAGCCGATAATGTTCGCATTGCAAGGCGGGTTCCTCCTGAATAATCCAGAGAAGATCATGAACACCAGGATAGTGTCCGCTCGCAAAAATAATTTCCACATTCCACCGCAGAGAGAATAAAATGTACACTTAGCTTAATCAGCCGACGATTATGCGGCATGACATCACACCGCCACCAAGCCTTTGTTTGAATCGCTTTTTATTATACCACCTCAGCACATTTAGCTTAAGCGTTTTTGGCACGCCTTGTCAAGCAGTAGATCGTGGTTCCTTATTTCGGATTCTCATCAATACGCATGGGTAACCCAACCGCTGCCATTGATGGTGGCGCTTTGGGAGATAAGCGAGTTTTACCAGCCGTGAGGGACGATAGTTTTCGTCCGCCTATATATAAGGGATAAGGATTCACCTTCTCACCCACGCCTTCTTCCTCCTTTGCTTATCCATCTCCGCCAAGACTCAAGCTCCAACGCCTAAGCTCACAAGATCTCGCCTCAACCTTCTCCGAATATGTCCGGAGGGGGAGGCAAGTGGTTGGCCTCCACCGCTAAGGAGGAGTACATCACCAAGATGCGCGACGCCGATACCTCTCCAATGATATCATCGCAGATCGGCCGCCCGACGAGGGGCAGCTCATCCCCACCCCGGGCCTCACGAGGGTCGCCTTCCTTCCCCACTTCCTCCACGGACCGGGCTTTCCGCCCATCCATTCGTCCGGGGCTCATGTTCTATTACGGCCCGGATTTCCACGATCCGCACCAACTTCATCCTCAACATCTCGGCGTTTCATCGTCAGGTGTGAGGCCTTCCTCGCATCCGCCCCACTTCGCCTCGTGGCTCAAGACCTTCAACGCTGTCAAGGTTGTGAAGGGCACGCAAGCGAATGCGGAGGCGCCATGTTGGGTAAACTACCCAACGCCCTTTGGCTCAAGGGGCCTTTGTGGACTCCGCCAAGGGGTGGCAATCGGGGTGGTTCTACATCACCGAGCCGCGCAAGCCTACATGGGCGGCGGCCCCCGAGTTTAGATATGGCGTCCCCACGCAGCTCACCTCTTGGAAAGAGAAGGGCCTGCAGTGGGGTAATCCGGTGGAGGTGATGGGACTCCGAGCCTGCATCCAGAAGCTAGTGAGCAATAAGCTCAGGCTCGTCGACGTGGTCCAAGTCATGCTCATCCGCCGGATTCTCCCATGCCAAGAATGGGCATTCAATTTGTGGAGTTCAATCCGAACAAAGACCAGCGCTAAGCGGCTCTTCGATACAACATACGGAAGGCGCCTCGAGGGTGCTGCTCAAGGGCGCCGAAGTTCCGTGATCCGCGACGGAAGATCATGATTCAGCTCGCAGATCCAACCGGCGAGGTAAGTGATTCAACCCCATTACGGGACACTTGTGATAATTAAATTGACTCTAGTGGGGTTTCATTCTGCTCTTCCTTTGACAGAATGGATGGAGAAGGCCAAGCTGCTTATCAGCCCGGCCCCATGCCGAAGACTCCATGGACGCCCGCTTAGCAGGGTTGCCGTTCCGCACCGCACGGGTGCCGGAGAAGAAGGCCAAGAAGGTGGCCGGGGACTCAAAAGAGTTCCCGCAATCAAAGGCCCGACGATGACGCTGACTCCTCCCCGAAGACGAGGAGAGGAGTATTCTCTCCGAGGAGGGAGAGAAGAAGAGGAAGGCTTCCCCAATCGGGAGGCCAAGGGTCCAAGAGGGGAGAACTATCCCTCGACAGTTTCGCCAACACCAAGCTATGCGTGGATGAGTGGCCTCCAAGGGCCAAAGCGTCCGCAAGATCGTAAGTATCCGGATCATTTATATGCAATATCTTTATGTCACGTAGTATCCTTCTAACGCCGCATTCTACCCGTAGTCCGCCGATGACGATCTCCCGACTCATCGAAGGGTCGCTGGCCTTCGCCGGATGTGAATTCAACCCGACCGCTTCTACTCCCCACGCCACGACGAGGACGCCGAGGTGGGATCCCGAGAGGGACCCATCAGAGGAGGCCCGGAGGCGCCGCAGCAGCCTCCGGACTTTGCACCGACTCTACATCGACCCGCAGAAGGTTCCAGAGTCCGCAAGCGCCCTTTGAAAGAAGGGCAAGATCGCGGACGCCGCGGCCTCCGCCCAACCGAGGCGCCGGATAACTTGCCGGAGGCGCTTAAAGGCGCCTATCGAGGAGAACACCGCACTATCATGAGTGCGGTGATTCAAAAGGTTCAGCTCGCTAAGCTGGCCGACCGAAGCCTGCAGCAGCCTTTTAACAGCCGTGAGGTAAGAAGTTAAAATCATGTAATGTAATACCGAATAGACAGAAGTTTCGATGCTCAGCCGTGTTCGGAAAGAAAAGCCGGACCGAGGATCTAACAAGATATGCGCAGGTTGCTAAAAATATGTCAATATGGGTTTGTAGGCTGCGCTATAGCCTCTCGCCATTAACGGCGGAGGTCGAGCAAGTCAAGCAGATCTCGAGCGGTCCGAGCGAGAGCTCGCCATGCGAAGAAGCAGCTCGAGGACAAAGGAGGTGAGTAACACCACTTTGAATAGGTACCTTATCAAAAGGATTTTTGCTGTACTAACAAGGATAATATGTGTATTGCAGGGGCCACTAACGAGGTGGCAGCCCTGAAGGATAGCCGTGGTCCGCGTCGAACACAGCGGCGCCGAGCGGGCCGAGCGAGAAAAGCAAGAGGCACGGGTGGCGGAGTTCGCAAGAGCTCTGTGCTCATGGAAAAGCATGAGAGTTTGGAGCGTGACTCCAAGACTCGAGAGTCCGAGCTTGCCTCGGGTGTCGGTAGAGCTAAGGTAGGGGTACCTCAAGACTTAACTTGTGCACGGGCAGTGCAGCCTCCTCAGCCGGATCCACCAAATACTTGCCGGGACCATTCCTGCTCCATACCAAGCCATTCAAGAACAAAGCGCATAAGACAGAAAGCTTAAGACCCCGAAGAGGAGCTTGCCGGAAGGCCGCCCCAAAGCTCGAGATCGCCATCACACGAAGTCCTCGGCGAGAGGAGCTCACGGGAGACTAGAAGATCACATCACTAAAAAACATACTGGCGCTATACGCCCCGGCGAGGGCCCGGAGCGGCAGTTATAGAGCCCGACAAGCTCCCGGCCCGGCAAGATCAAGACCCCGGCAAGGTACTTGCCGGAGAGCTGCGCCACAGGTTCGCACTCCAGCTTTCATCCGCCCACGCGCCGCCTTTTAGCCTTCTCCGTGAGACGCGCGGGCGGTGGTCAGGTTGCATGAAGGGTGCGGTGGCACTCCACGGTGGTGGCTCCATCGCCGGGCAAACGGAGACGCAGGGCGGAGCTTTGGGGCGACGGCGACGGCATTTAATGCTCTTGTCCCCTCTCACAAAAGTAGGTAGAATCCACCGCTCAAGCAATCAGAGCTACACCGTTCTCGCGACTGCTCCAACTACCACCTCTTTACGCTTTTACCTCTACCCCACGCTGACACCGCCGCGACCCCTTGCCCTATAAAAGGAGGCCCATGCACAACGAGAGGGGTTCCGACATTCGCAACTCTCGCGAGACTCGACTTTTTATGATTCGCACGCCGTAGCTACTTCCGTGCCCCGGCGCAATACAACACAAAGCAGCAGAGGGTTTTACGCGACCATCGCGCCCGGTGGTAAAAATCTCACGCCACAAGACGCCGATCCGCTTCTCCGCATCCTCCGCCTCGCATCAACACACGAAAGGGGCCCCCCGCGGCCCCATAGGTGCCGCTGCACTCCATCACGCGATTTACATCTTTGGCGCGCAGTAGGGGCGCCGAGGTTGTGCGGACCTGATCCGCGTCAGGCGGCCGCGCTTTCATCAACCTCTCCGTTTCGCTGCCGCCTCATCGACAGCTACGCCATGGCCCCAAGACGAGAGCTGAGGGTCGAGACCTGCTCATGCTCACACGCCGCCACCGGAGCCGGGCGGTGGGCGAGGGGACGCCAGCCGAAGGGTAGACACCGGCGAGGGTACCGCGGTGCCACCAGATCCGGGACGGACGATGACCGCGCCGGTCTCCGTGGGTCTCGCGCCCTCAAAGATAATGCATAACCCAGCAGCGCCGCGTACACGGAGGATGGTACCCACGGCCGGGCAAGAACGCGTCGGGGCTCGCGGATGCTCCGACCGCTGTCCATGCATGAGCAAAGGCGAGGGTGCCGAGGAGGACTTCGCCTCCTATCGCTACTAGGAGTCCGAGCATGTTCCGCACCGCGCCGCCGCTTCGCTTCCCCTACGCCCGCAAGCGATCTCCTTGAGCGCCAGATCGCTGCCGAGGACGCGCCATCGAGCTCTAAGTCCGCGAGGACGGCTCGTGCTCACTCCGACAAGTGCAGCCCTCGAACGCTATAAGCCCGGCGAGGGCAGCTCGTGCTCGCTCCGCGAACGCACCTCCCGAGTGCCGCGCTTGCCGCCGTGGACGCGCCACAAACTCCATCAGCGAATAGAAAGAAAAGCTAAGTCGCCGAGCCTTCGCAGAGCGCCCTTAATTCCGCTTTTATATGTTATATCCTCGCAAGATTCGCCCTTTGCACGCCAAACCCGTGCGCTGGAGGAGCCTCGCCGTGAACGGTCGCACCTTACTTTTGCTTCAACACGCCAACGAGTTAAGAGTGAGCCGCCACCAGCTTCGCCTCGCTTGCCCGAGTCCGCCAAAGTTAAGTTGTTGCCGCGACTAGACACGGCAAGGTTGTTGTCGAAGCGACGCCAGCCAGCCGGGCTGCTGATGTCCCAGATCAGCAAGCGCCAAGTTAGCACCGCAAGTTACCTAGAAGCGAGGGGCAAAGCGCCGCAAAGAATGAAAAGTAGGGGTGTAACGCGCAAGCCCTGCCGTGAGACGCCCTGGTATGAGAGGCTTGTGCGCGAGAGGAGCCGAAGTCGGGTCCATGGCGTACTCTCTTTGTTTCCGAGTCCGCCAACAAACACAAGTGTGTTGCTGCACCTTACCTTGCTTTCGAGCCTGCTCAGCAAGGTAAGCGCCGCGAATCGCCCGGCAAGGTTGTTTGCCGAAGCAACACCGCCATTGGCTGTCCATGCAAGCGTTGTTCGCCCGGCTAAGCTCCCCGAAAGCGTAGAGCGCAAACATACAAGGGGCAAGACACGGCATCGTATTGCCTAGTCGAGATTTATTTACGCATACACAAGCATGAAGCTGTTGCATATCTACCTCAGCTGTTTTCATGGCTGAAATTGCAGCAACAAAGAGGAACCAAAGATCACGCCAGCACCTGGGACCGGCAAACTAGGGTCGCCGGGGGCTGCGGGTGACAGGATTCTTCCTCATCAGGCCAGCCTCGCTGGGGGCTGCGAGCGCCAAGATTCGTCTCCGGCAAGCCAGAGTTGTTGGGGGCAGCAGTATCAGATGAGTTTTTCATCCCTCGTCATGCATCCTCTTATGGACCGGGAGATGCGGGACTGCGTTTTTGAACAAGCGTGTCTTGTGGAAACCCGTACGTGGAGGAACCGAGCCGTGGTCCAGTTGCGTACTTGGTTTGTTTCCGAGTCCGCTCAACAAACACAAGTGTGCCGCTGCACCCTTATCTTGCTTTCGAGCCTGCTCAGCAAGTTAAGCGTCAGAATCGCCCGCAAGGTTGCTTGCCGGAAGCGACACCACCAGCGGGCTGTCCTGCTGTCGATAAGCGTGTTCGCCTGCAAGCTCCTCGATAGCGTAAGAACACGCAAGGCACGCAAGTCAAGTAAAAAGACTCAGTCCGCAAGCTTTCTTTTCATTAAAAACATCCAATTTAGTACAAGTCCATAGAGGATGAAAAACATGATAGAGAGGATTACAAGTTCTTAATGCAGCTAATGCCCGAGGGCTTACAATTAAAAAGTAAGGTGCCTGTGATCCTCTCCTGCTTTCTCTGCTCAGAGTTCAGAGGTAGGTCAAGGAGCTCCCCAAGAAGATGAGCCTGCTGGGAAGGAGACCCCGCAAGAAGAGCTTGTCGGAGAAGGGCGAAGGGCGCTTAGGAGAGCGGGCGTGACGCCGCCTGCGTTCCTCAGAGCTGCGCAAGGTGACGGGCATGGGAAGCGCCGACGAGCTAGCGGGCAAGTCCTCAAGCTCGCGGAGAGCCACGGGCGCCAGAAGACACCAAGAGAACACCCGGGCCGCCAGAGCTTGGCGGAGTCGAGGCGAGGAGGCAGAGCTGAAGACGGGTAGTGGACGCCAAGACGCTGGTCGGCTACTACTGCAGCCGCGACACGAGCGGCTTTGCCGCCTCCCTTCTTCCGCAGCTTCCCTACGCCGACCGCCAAGAAGACGGCCCCGGAGTCAGGAGGCCGCAACCCGAAGATGGGGTTGCCGGTGGCGCGCGAGGCAGCGTGTGTCCGACGCCTAGTCGGCCCGCCATCCCCTCATCGCCGCCGCCGCCCTCCTCGCCACTCTCGCCGAGGAGGGGCCTTCGCATCCGAGGAGCTGTCCACACAGCAGCGCACTGGTCCCAGAGTCGCCAAGACCTTGACGGCGCAGGAGGTCACCATCCATTAACTTGAAATGGAGGTGAACCCCGCCGCCGCTATGGATCCGGCGACGTCTTCCACCCTCGGTCGAAGAACATCACGCCGGGCTGGGGACACGACACTCACCCGAAAAGCCGCTGATCCCGCAGCCCTCATGCGCAACTCCATCACGTCGGTGGATCCGTCCCATCGCTGTCGCAAACGGGACCGGCAGCCGGAGGCGGCGACGAGGCGCCGGGCGAAGCTTGATGAAGAACTCCTGGGGTCATCTCCGTGGACCGCGCCAGGTCGGGGACGCCGGGGAGACAGAGGAGGCACGCCACCACGACCACCTTCTCTCGCCGCCAAGCCACGCCCCTGCCTCGCCCACGGGTTACGACCCTCCCTCTCCCTCGGAGCGGCTCCGCCAAGAACGGGAGCGGATGGGGAGTGGTGCGCTGCCTAGAAGCGACCGCCGCCACCGCCAAGAGCCAGGATTCTCCTTCCATGGCGCGTAACAGAAAGCGTAAGATGAAGACGGGGAGAAGAGGATGAGTGGGCCAGGCACCCTTCCGCCTTTTAAAGGGGCGAGGTGGGGCTCAACCGCCCGCCGACCAATCAGAAGCGAGGAGGCCGAGGAGCGGGCCGACTTTCTTCCCGCTGCGGACGGCTCGGTCTCCCACCTTCGCCGCCCGCGACCCCCACGCATGGGGGCCGCGTGGCGAAAAGGGCTGGAGCCGGAGCGACGGGTGGCGAAAAAGCGGAGCCGGAGCGACGGGTGAAGCGACCCCGCCTGCGCCACGATCACGGGTGGATGTTCTAAAGGCTGCATGCGCCACCACGCCTCCCACGACGCCGCAATCGACGCTGCTGCTATGCAGGGGGGGCGCAGATGCAGAGGTAGGTTCGACGCCATGGGTTTCAAGGTCTGCAGATCGCCTTGGGCCTGGCCCAACAAATACTGCACTGCACAGATGGCCCAGTGCCCGGCCTCTGCTGGTGTAGCTAAGGTAGGTACCTCAAGACTTAACTTGTGCATCGGCAGCCGCAGCCCCCGCAGCTGATCCACCAAATACTTGCCGGGACCATTCCTGCCCATACCAAGCCATTCAAGAACAAAGCGCATAAGACAGAAAGCTTAAGACCCCGGCAAGAGGAGCTTGCCGAAGGCCGCCCCTGTGCTCGAGACTGATCGCCACGCAAGTCCTCGCGAGAGGAGCTCGCCGGGAGACTAGAAGATCACATCACTAAAAAACATACCGGCGCTATACGCTCCCGGCGAGGGCCCGGGAGCGGAAGTTATAGAGCCCGACAAGCTCCCGGCCCGCAAGATCAAGACCCCGCAAGGTACTTGCCGGAGAGCTGCGCCAAGGCCAAGACTCCAGCTCATCTGCCCACGCCGCCTTTTAGCCTTCTCCAGAGACGCTGTGGCGGGTGGTCAGGCTGCATGAAGGGTGCGGTGGCACTCCACGGTGGTGGCTCCATCGCCGCGGCAAACGGAGACGCAAGGGCGGAGTTTTTGGGGCGACGGCGACGGGCATTTAATGCTCTTGTCCCTCTCGTCAAAAGTAGGTAGAATCCATCGCTCGCTAATCGTAGCTACATCGCTCCTCGACTGCTCCAACTACCACCTCTTTTACGCTTTTACCCCTCTACACCACGCTGACACCGCGGTGACCCTTGCCCTATAAAAGGAGGCCCATGCACAACGAGGGGGGTTCCGATCATTCGCAACTCTCGCGAGACTCGACTTTTTATGATTCGCACGCCGGGTAGCTACTTCCGTGCCCCGGGCGCAATACAACACAAAGCAGCAGAGGGTTTTACGCGACCATCGCGCCCGGCTGGGTAAAATCCGCGCCAAGACGCCGATCCGCTTCTCCGCATCCTCCGCCTCGCATCAACACACGAAGGGCTGCCCCGGCGGCCCCATAGGTGCCGCCGCATCTATCACGCGACGACACTCGCCTCGAAAGTGCCAAGTCCGCCAAGGCCGAGGCCCATAAGGCCCTTCAGAGGTTGAAGATATAAAGAAAATAGCGGCGGGTAAGGCATTTTTCATGCGAGCAAGCATGTTAATGTAAAATACCCGATACTTACCCGCATTCGAGCTCTCCGTGCGCTGCAGATCCGCCAGAGAGGCGTCCGATGCCGCCAGATTCTATCGTGGCGAGGAGGAGCTTGACGGAAAAGTCTTCGGTCTCAAGATGTCGAGGCCGACACCGGTGTTTCAAGCGACCAGCCAAGCAGCTGGTCGAACTCCACAAGGTAGTCAAGAGGCCATGAAGGGCCTTATAGTCCGGGTCAGGGTTCGGACAGGCCATGCTCGGGAGCTACTTTGGCCTCGTGCGGCGGTGGTGGATGCATGCCCTCGGTGGATGTCATCAAGCGATCCACCAGATGAAGGCGCCGGCCCCTCGCACAAAGGTGCAATGGGACAGGTTGGATGCGAGAAGCTTCTCACGGACCCCCGCCGCCGGGCAAGGAGTATCGCACGCCCGAGATGTATTATAAAACTGTCTCAAGGGAGCCCGCAATATTATGGATGAGTGCCCCGAGATGTAATCTTTGAGTGAGTTTGCTATGTATTATCCTGCAGCTGAAACTTTGTTCATGTGCTAAGTATAACGCTTGTTTAATTTAAAATATTACCTTCAGGCGGCCGCTTATAAAATCTGAGAGATGGCAAGTCGTTGGCTTCAGCCCCAAGCCATGAAAGTGCTGGGTGTTCGGGATAAACTTGAGCACTCTTGTTCCCATTTTTGGGTCCATCTAGGAGGCGCCAACACAATGAACAAGGCAACCAGACTTATAATGCTTGAACACTCTCACTTAGCCATAGAATTCTATAATTTTAATTTCGCAAAGCCCCGGTATTCGAAGACCGAATCCGGGCGCTATCCACGCCTTTCTTCTGACATTGTCCGAACTTCGTCAAGTGGCGTGAGTCTTTATGGACCCAAAAACCTCTCGGTCAATACCAGCCTCGCCTTATCATGCCGCCGCTTTTAGCTTTCCCATCGAGGCGCCGCCTGCTCAACCGGGCGCAATCGCAGTGGTTCTCCTAGTGCCACCTTAGCCGACGTGAACGGAACATAAGGCACCAAAACGGGAGCCGCAAACCCAACTATTGACCCAAGACATGATTCGAGCCGATTCATATAATGCTATAAGTTCGGGTGCCGTGACTTGTGAAAGTGTTCGACTTATCACACCATAGAGTGGGGAACGAAGCCCTCGGTGTATTAGGCCGCACTAAAATATACGGGCGCAAGATGTCATATAATGAGCATATATATATAAAAGGTAATGCAATTGCGATCAACAAGGTGCTGCATTATTTATGAAAGAAAGTCTGCTAGTAGAGCGGACTGATACAAATAGTGCGGTAAGCAAGGGATTTGGACTAAATAAACATGTCCCCCTCTAGGGATGAGCTGCGGACTTGGTGTATATAATCGAATTTAATGCTCGTAATTGAGACCACCTGGGTGTTCGTCGCAGCCTTCTTTAGTCCCTGACTGTTGCATCGTGGGTTCGGCAGGTTCGCCGCCGGATAGGGCTTCTGCTTAACGGAGTCCTGTGTACACAAAGTAGTAAAGTGAAAAAGAAAAGAAGGGGGGCACACTTGCAAGCCCCTGGTGTGGTCAAGCCGCACTCTGGGTCCATTGTGATCGTGCCCCTTTCCCTGCGCCCATGGTATCTCCAAAGCGTAATGATGTACGCAGAGGGTTATTTCTGCGGTCATGCGCGGGCGAGGGTTGGGGCCACATTGCTACGCATTCTCTGATCGCGCCAGGTGGTCTTGATTGGCATTGCTCCGGGCAAGTTTCGCTGTATCCGGCCTTTTAACGGGCGGACTCGAGAATTGCCTTAAGAGGCTGCTCAGATTTCGCCATGAGAGCCGCCAGTATGTTCCTCCGCTCGAGGAGCTGCCCGTATTCCCATTGACCGTGATGACTCCATGAGGGCCTAGCATCTTGAGCTTTAGGTATGCATAATGCGGCACCGCTGCTGAATTTTGCAAACGCGTTCGTCCGAAAGCAGAGCGTGATAGCCGCCGCTGAACGGGACTATGTCGAAGATTAACTCTTCGCCCGAAATTATCCGGGATCCAAGACCACTTCAGCAGGATCGAGCCTCATACAGCTTGGCTTCCACTCTGGATGACACCTTTAAAGGTTGTCTTTGTAGGTTTAATCCTTGATGGGTCTATGCCCATTTTGCGACCGTATCCCGATAAAGCAGGTTCAGCTATCGCCGCCGCCCATCGACTCTCGTGAGGTGAATCCCATCGACGCATTGGGTCTAAAACCACGCGCGAATCCGCCATGGCGATATGCCGGTCGGATGGTCTCTTCGATCGAAAGTGATCGGACAAGAGGACCATGGATTGAACTTTGGGGCGATCGCTCCATCGCATAGACGCCCCTTAGTGCGCGCTTCCTCTCCCTCTTGGGTATGTGGGTCACGTATATCATATTCACCGTCCGTACTTGTGGGGGAAAACCCTTCTGTCCTCTATTGTTCGGCGGTCGGGTCTCTTCCTCGTCGTCGCTGTTTAGCCCCTTGTCATTGTTTTCGGCAATTAACTTGCCGGCCTGCTTGAACACCTAGCAATCTCTATTAGTGTGGTTAGCTGGCTTTTCAGAGGTGCCATGTATCTGGCATAAGCGGTCGAGTATTCGGTCCAGATTGGACGGACCCGGAGTGGTTCTTTTGAATGGCTTCTTCCACGACCGGTTTAGAGCCTCGAATCCGCGCTGACCGCCATATCCTCTTATCGCCGCCGCACGCGGCGCTTTGTTTTTGTTTCGCGTGACCTGCCGTTGTTGTCCTTAGTATTCAGACCGCCAGAATTTTTACGGAGGTTGTTGCTGGGCTAGCTAGCTGTCCTCTCCGCGCAAAAGCGGTCATTAACGGCGTGAGGGCTGCCATGGATTTCGGTTTTTCCTGCCCTAGGTGCCGGGCTAGCCATTCGTCCCGGATGTTATGTTTGAAGGCTGCAAGGGCCTCAAAGATCCTGACAATGACGATTTGGTTTTTCTTTGTCAAGAACCGTGTCAGAATTGTCCGCCGATTCGTCTGGCTGCTGAATAATGTGGCTTAGGTCATCGGCGTCGTGGTCGCATTACACGCGTTCTCGAAGTTGTCGAGGAATGCGGCCTCCGTGTCCTCCCAAAGACCCAATTGACTCAAGGGCAAGCTGTTTAGCCAATGCCGAGCTGGTCCTTTAAGCTTGAGGGGAGATACTTGATGGCATGGAGATCATCACCGCGGGCCATATGGATGTGGAGAAGATAGTCTTCGATCCAAACCGCGGGGTCTGTTGTGCCATCGTAAGATTCGATGTTTACGGGTTTAAACCCTTTGGGGATCTGATGATCCATTACTTCGTCAGTGAAGCATAGAGGGTGTGCGGCGCCTTTGTATTGAGCGATATCGCGACGCAGCTCGAGAGAGCGCTGTCTGCTGTGTTCGTCCCGGCCGGGGTTATTGTATCCGGCGCGACGGTATTCGTCGTGGGTCGTAGGGCGGCCACGTGATCCGTAGATGGATCTGGATTGCCTTGCTTTGTCCTCCAATATGTCTCGCAAGTCCGGCGCGTTCTCTCTTGGCTTCGTACTTTTGGAGCGATGCCGGGGTACGGTCTTGGCTGGGGCCCTGGATGCCTCTCTATCACGACCACGGGGTGGCCGGTCAGCCATATCGTGCGCTGGTGATGGAGGTATGTATGCTTCCTCCTCTAATCGGGAGCAGCTTGCGCCTTGGGTAACTTTTGAGGGCGTTCGAGTTTATACTTTTCGTCCGCGAGGACCTCGGTCCATCGATCGCCAGCAGGTCCCGATCAGCTTGGAGTTGTTGCTGCTTTTTCTTTAGGCTGTTTGTGGCGATAAGCCCGCGCTTGAAGCGCTCTTGTTCGGCGGGATCTCGTGTACGCATTTAATTCATCGTCGTTGAGGCTTGCTTCGCCTTCGGAGGGAGGCATATAGTTATGATCGCCAACCTCTTCGCCTCGCCGCCTCTCATGAGGGCTTGCTTCGCATCCTCCCCGCTGAGTCTTGCCGAGGGGATTTTCTTCGCACTCTCCGAGTATTATTATCTCCCGTGCCGAATCTCCATTCTTGCTGTGGCGGATTTAGAGCGCGCCACGACGCCGGCGTTTGGGCTGCTTTTTAGAGAGTCTGCCTCCGCTGCTTCTTCGCCGCCCCCGCCTTTTGGGGTGTCCACCATATATATGTCGATGACGAGGTGGTCTTCCAAAGGCCTCAGGGCGCTGGTTCTCGCTCGCCTCCGCATCGCCGCCCATAGCGCCGATATCGCCGGAGTCGTAGTCTAGCATGTTGGTTAGATCATCGACGCGGCTACAAAGTGGGTGGTGGGTGGGCTCAATTTCTCCATCGTCTGCATTTCAACCATCCGGCCGTAGTCCGCCAGACTCTCCGATAACGAGAGATGCTTTAGTGAATTCAGGATATCGCCAAAAGGCGTAGTATTGAAAGATGTCTGCGGCGGTGAATTTATAACCGCGCCCAATCCGGATCGATTGGTAGGGGCGGAGGTTCGGAGTCCGCGAGGAGTCCGCGCCGAATCACGAGTTTTGTAGGGACAAGATCGTGTTCGCCCATCGCCGTGGATGTTGAAGCCCCTGTGGCGCGCTTATCCACCGACCTTGATCTGGCGATCGCCCGCTAATGGTCAAGCGGATCCGGTGCGCCACCGTGGCACTGCTCGTGGCGTAGCCAGATCATCCCATCGCCACAAAGGCGGCGCTTGGTTGTGGCTCGAGTCCGTCAAGATCAAGTCTCCGCGAACATCGGCCGTGAAGTTCAAGCTTCCGAACCGACCGACGCCAGGGCGAAGCTTTTGATCTGCTCCAGATGGCCAAGTGAATTGGCACGAAAAGCGGCCGCCGAATACGAAGATCTGTCCGGGAGAAAATTTCACCCCGACAGCGTTGTTGGTTGAAGATGCCATCAAGCTTATCGGTGACGCATACGTAAGAACTCTCAATGAAAGCACCAATGTCGGTGTCAAACCGGGCGGATCTCGGTAGGGGTCCCGAACTGCAAGCGCCTAGGCGGATGGTAACAGGAGACGAGGGACACAATGTTTTTACCTGTGTTCGGCCCTCTCGATGGAGGTAAAACCTCACGCCCCGCTTGATTAATATTGATGATATGGGTAGTACAAGAGTGGATCTACCACGAGATCCAGGAGGCTAAACCCTAGAAGCTAGCCTATGGTATGATTGTTGTAATGTATGTTGTCCTACGGACTAAAGCCCTCCGGTTTATATAGACACCGGAGGAGGCTAGGGTTACACAGAGTCGGTTACAATGGTAGGAGATCTACATATCCGTATTGCCAAGCTTGCCTTCAACGCCAAGGAAAGTCCCATCCGGACACGGGACGGAGTCTTCAATCTTGTATCTTCGTAGTCTTGGAGTCCGGCGGATAATGATAGTCCGGCTGTCCGGACACCCCCTAGTCCAGGACTCCCTCAGTGACATTGATCTTAAGCATGTTCGCACCAAAAAGCAATTAGCGTATATAGTCACTAAACCTCTTGATGAGAGAGTGTTTTGCAGGTTAAGTGGAGAATTTAACATCAATGATGCTTCAAACTTGGAGTAGAAACTCCATTGGATACATGCAAGACATGAGCTTATGACTAATCCTTGATATTTCTCTTATTATGAAAATCTTATGTCTTAGATATATTTGCATCTTGCATGTTATCTAACCCATGTAGGTAATTGGTGGAATCAAATTCCATGAGATTGCAATCTACTCATATCTAAAGCAATCTCTACATCACCAAGTCTCTACACTATGGTGGTTGAAGACAAGGAAGCACGAAACCATTCAAACATATCCTTTGACAAATTCTATGTTGAGCTTCATGATTGTCATCTTTGGATACACAAGTGCTCTTCCTTGCAAGAACTAACCCATGTAGGTAGATGGACTCAAATTCCAAGTGGTGCTCCAAATTCTTGATGAGCTACATCAACCTTGAGCAACCCACACAAGTTCAACTACATGGACAACACCACCAACCAAGGTATGTCATTCCATCTTAGAGAAGCTTTGCTCCAAGTCATGAGCTAAAGCAACTTGACAAGATGTGAATACATTAAGATGCTTAAACGAAAAATGGCAACCCCATTTTGAGCTTAAACGATGAGTATGACCTATGATCAAGTGATCTCACTTGACTCCTAAGTCAATATACTCTAACATAGGTGACTCTGTCGCCAACCATCTCTAGATGAAGTTCTCTTGTGTTCTTTTCTGTGTTTTTGCATTTGTCTCATGCATATATGTTTCCACTTTTCTCATAAAAACCTTCATCTAGATTTCTTTCTGTTTGCTCTCACATTTTCTGCATTCAAATTCATTGCACATCTTTCAGTAAATTCCTTGCAAATCTTTGTGAGATCTTCTAGTCTAGTGAGCTGAGGTGACAAGTGTTTTCTCTACGACGAACTCGGTTTCACCGATTTGTTATTTTTGGCCAACCGATTTCTTTTGGTACAACCGAAGCATACCACTCGGTGTCACCAATTTCACATCAGGAAAAACAGTTTGCCACATATTCTATAATTCTTCTGATCTAGCTCCACTCAATGAATCTTGTCCTCTACAAGCATCACATTTTTATCATTGCTTTGTGCTGTGTCTCCAGGACCAAACCCATTCGACAGATTCCGGAAAACCCTTCTTGGAAATTGATGTCAAAGGGGGAGAGAGAGAACATCAAAGCTTATCATTTAGAGAGAGATCACATCAAAGAAGGAGTTTATCACCTTCTTAAGGGGGAGAGAGATCCTCAAGGGGGAGAGACCCTCAAAGGGGAGAGAGAGATCTCCAGGGGGAGAGAATACTTAAGTAGAAGTATTTCTCAAGGATCCTAGATGCTTGGTGTTCAAGAGGAGAGATGCCCACATGTCTTCTTGAGGGGAGAGACATGTTCTTATGTTCTTTTGTGCTTATTTGCATTAGCATGCATTAGCTCTGTTCATCATTCATATCCTTCAGCTCTGATTTTTCAGCTCTGATTTTCTATTCCCTATCTTCTCCCAGTATCCCATGTTAGATTCAGGGGGAGCAAGACATCTAAGGGAAAGAAATCATTTAAATTCATTGCATATCTTTACTCTTGGGGACATGTCTAATCCAATGTGGTACTTAGTACTCACTCTCTACATGTCATCCCAGTCTTGGTATTCTTGTGGTGTCTTATGTTTGCTCTGGCCAGTAGATGTATCTGTGTTATCTAACCTTGTTTGCGCAGGTTCGTTCCATCCTAAGCCAACTCAAGACTACAAGGTAAGTATATGCATCACAATCATGTGTATGAGGAATTCTTGCTGATGTACATATTGTTTGCAAGAAGGACTCATGAGCATGAAGGTATTTTCCTTAATACTCTTTGATCTGATGCATATGGCCAAGATACATGTAACACATTGCCTACTCTATCATGGTTATGCTCTCACATGCTTTTACATTCCATATTCACATGATTGCATACATGTAGGGGGAGCCTATGTTTGTTACATGTCTTTACAAAGCTTTACTTACTACTCTTTATATCTTTATCTAAAGCTTTGATGTATGTTGTCATCAATTACCAAAAAGGGGGAGATTGAAAGCACAAGTGCTCCCTAGGTGGTTTTGGTAATTAATGTCAACATATCTCTTGTTGGACTAACACTTTTATCTAGCATGTTTCAGATAAGTTCAACAATGGAGTGGCATGGACTAAAGGATGTGGGAACTCCTTCAATATGCTAAGGACAAAGGATTGGCTCAAGCTTCAAGCCCAAGACTCTTCATTTTATATTTTAGTGATCCAAGATCACATTGAGTCTATAGGAAAAGCCAATACTATCAAGGAGGGATGAGGTGTTGCTTAATGAGCCTCTTGTTTCATGTGCTTAGTGCTATGCTCCAAAACCCTCAACTACTTTCCCACTTCCACAAATGACCTAAACCTAAAGCCAAAATCGGTCACACCGATTCTTCCTATCTGGCGCCACCGATTCCAAAAGTCATAGCCACTGCCACAAACCCTAAGCAAATAGGTCTCACCGATAGGGATCTCGGTCTTACCGAGATGGGATTGTAATCTCTGTGTGTATGTCCATTACCAAAATCGGTTTCACTGAGTTTGAGCAATCGGTACTACCGAGATTACAATGCAAACTTCCTAGTTAACTTATTACCAAAATCGGTCCCACCGAGTTTGTGTAATCGGTCAAACCGAGTTTTCCTGACCAACTCTCTGGAAAGCTTATTACCAAAATCGGTCTCACCGAGTTTGTGTAATCGGTCTTACCGAGATTATGTTATGCCCTAACCCTAACCATATCGGTCTCACCGAGTTGCATTTCGGTCCCACCGAAAACCCTAACGGTCACATTATTTGCTGAATCGGTCTGACCGAGTTTAACGATTTGGTCCCACCGAGTTTGGTAGATTGTGTGTAACGGTTAGATTTTGTGTGGAGGCTATATATACCCCTCCACCTCCTCTTCGTTCGTGGAGAGAGCCATCAGACTGAACCTACACTTCCAGCATACATTTTCTGAGAGAGAACTACCTACTCATGTGTTGAGGCCAAGATATTCCATTCCTACCATATGAATCTTGATCTCTAGCCTTCCACAAGTTGCTTTCCACTCAAATCTTTCTTTCCACCAGATCCAAAACCTATGAGAGAGAGTTGAGTGTTGGGGAGACTATCATTTGAAGCACAAGAGCAAGGAGTTCATCATCAACGCACCATTTGTTTCTTATTGGAGAGTGGTGTCTCCTAGATTGGCTAGATGTCACTTGGGAGCCTCCGACAAGATTGTGGAGTTGAACCAAGGAGTTTGTAAGGGCAAGGAGATCGCCTACTTCATGAAGATCTACCGCTAGTGAGGCAAGTCCTTCGTGGGCGACGACCATGGTGGGATAGACAAGGTTGCTTCTTCGTGGACCCTTCGTGGGTGGAGCCTCCGTGGACTCACAAGAACTGCTACCCTTCGTGGGTTGAAGTCTCCATCAACGTGGATGTACGATAGCACCACCTATCGGAACCACGCCAAAAACATCCGTGTCTCCAATTGCGTTAGGATCCTCCAAACCCTTCCCTTTACTTTCTTGCAAATTGCATGCTTTACTTTCCGCTGCCCATATACTCTTTGCATGCTTGCTTGATATGTATTGTGAATGTTAAACTTGTGCATAAACTCCACTTAAACTTAAAGAATCTTAAAAACTGCAACTTTGGTACTTAGTGTCTAATCACCCCCTCTAGACACCTCTTCTCAAGGTCCTATAGAGATCAAGGCAGGGTACCTCACGAGGTGCCCGTGACGCAAGCCATGACAACCAAGGCGCAGGCGGGCGCCAGGCGGGCACCGACCTGTGCAGAGTCCTTGTTTCCCATTTGGTGCAAAGGGGGCAAGCACAGGCAAGGGTATCAAGCAAAGGCAACCATTTCGGTGCAACAAGACCAAGAACAGTAGGACGGCAGAATGGAGGTCATCATGGAGCCCAAGCCAGCGTCATCGTTAGGGTCTTTTGGCAGGCGAGGACCAACTTTAGTCAGGATAAGTGTACTAGATGTTCCCCTTCAAAATGGCCAATTGTTGGCGCCCTTCCCGCTCAATATTTGGGAAGAGGCCCGGGGCCTTCGCCTATAAATAGGACTAGCCACCCACAAGGTAGTGGCAGCTAGAGATCAACCAGAGAGAGAGAGAGAGAGAGAGAGAGAGAGAGAGAGAGAGAGAGAGAGAGGCGACTGAACTCCCATAGCAGTTCATCGCCCCAAGAGCAGACCCTCGCGAGGCTGTTCTTCCCTTATATTGTCCCTCATCAGCCCCAGAGGCAATCCACACACCACAAACTGGAGTAGGGTATTACACCACAATGGTGGCCTGAACCAGTATAAATCTTGTGTCCCTTGTGTTGTTCTTCGAGTAGTCTAGATCCTTACGAGGCGGTGAAACATGGGTAGGCTGAGGGTGTGATCTCCGCGTGCACCCCAGTGTTTGAACCTCAAGGGTCTGCCGGAACCCCAAATCCGACAGATCCTAAGAGCTTTGGACAGAAAATAGGATATCGTGTGCACATTGATCCAAATGATGCCCAATTACAAAGATCTCAAGCCAACGGAAGTCATTGGAAGAATTGTTGCTCATGAGATGTCACTCAAGGATGAGGAGCTCCACAACAAGTCAAGTGGTGCTTACAAAGCCCCATGTGAAGCTCCCACATCATCAAGTGAGAAACAAACCTTCAATGAAGAATTGAGCCTAATGGTGAAGAACTTCAACAAGTTTTACAAGAGTAGAAGCAAAGAGAGAAGTTCCAAGTCAAGGTCCTACAATGACAAAAGATCTTCTAGTTGAGAGCGTAATTGCTACAATTGTGGAAGACCCGGACACTACTCCAATGAGTGTACGACACCCTAGAAAAGAAGAGAAGACTCTCCAGAAAGAAGAAGTAGAAGAGAAGAATCACCACCAAGAGAGAGAAGGAGTAGAGATGATCGTTATGAACGAAGAACATCCCGGAGAAGCAAGGATTCGGAAAGGAAGGACAAGTAATCAAGGAGCTACACAAAACAAAGACATCAAGCTCATGTTGGTGAATGGGTATCCGGCTCCGACTCCAACAATCACTCCGAGAGAAGCTATCACTCCGACTCTGAATATACTCAAGATGAAGGTGTTGCCGGTCTAGCACTTGTGTCAACCAACTCCTACGACATATTTGACTCACCAAATGAAGGACTTGTAAGATGCTTCATGGCTAAAGGCCCAAAGGTAACACACCCCGAGTATGTTGATTTCAATAGTGATGAAGATGACTTGTTAGGTGATGATGATTTACTTATTGACAACTCTACTGATGAATACTATGATGAAACGTCAATTAATCATGCTAATCAAGATGAAACGAATGACAATGATAAGGAGAAGATTGAGCTCCTAACTAAAGAACTAAACACTCTTAAGCTAGCTCATGAAACTATCTTAGGGGATCATCGAGAACTTTTAAGGACTCATGAGAAGTTACATTTTGAAAAGCTCAACCTTGAGCAAGAGCATGAGTTCTTAAAGGCAATCAATGATGATCTTCATAAGAAAAGTTCTTTTTACATTGCCAAGCGTTTACTTTTATCCACTTACATTCCTCAAGTCAAATCTAGTAACAAGAACAAGAAGGATTCTTCCTCTAGTAGTAACAACAATCATGTTAAATCCAATGTTGTTGCTTCTAGTAGTTCTCTTGATTCCACTAATGATTCTCTTAGTCAAGTTACACTTGAGCAAGAAAATAGCTTATTGAAGGGAATTATAGAGAAAGGTGTTTACAAGAGCCTTGCCGGAAGTAAGCAATTGGAGGAAATTGTATGCAAGCAAGAAAGGCACCGAAAGAACCAATGTGTGGTTTTGAACGAAAGTTCAGTGCCAATGGAGTTGAGTGGGAAGAAGATCAATACCCCAAGACGAAGTTTGTTCCTCAACAAGAGAAGTATGACCCTACTTCATTCAAAGGGACACAAGCTCAAGATGATCTTCCACCACAAGACCACAAGCAAAAAGGCAAGGATAAGCTTCAAGAGGAGATTGATGCATTTGAAGAAGCTCCTAAGGCCTTGGTCAAGTGGGTTCCCAAGACTACATCAAGTTCTACTTCATGACAACAAAAACTCCAAGGATTCCCATCAAGATGATGTGGATCCCGAAGAAGAAGAACTAGAGAGTTCTTGAGGGTGACTCCACCAACATACTTCACTCTTACTATTTTGGCAAGGATAAGTGCAATCAACTTCCACATCTTGCACTATTTCAAGGAGTCACAAACCCTCTTGTTGGTAAGACAAGGGACAAGGTAACCTAATGATTTCATAGACATCATCTTGTGTGTGCATCACTCTATGTCTATGGATATCCTTGTTTGTTCCTTGTGGGACTAACCCGTGTAGGTATTGAAAGTTCAACTCACTCCAAAGGATTGCTCCAAATGATCTACATCAACATTGAGCATCCACATCTTCAACACCTACATGAAGTCATCATCGACAAAACCCAAGGTTAGTTCATCCCACTTAGGGGGGATCTCACATCTAGGGGGAGCTTTACTCTAAGAATTGAGCTAAAGGAACTCTAATGGTGTGAACACAACAATGCATTATGTAAAAGTGGCAACCCCACTTCTGCTTAAACGATGAGTATGACCTATGATCAAATGTTCTCATTTGACTCCTAAGTCAATATACTCATATATAGATGACCTAGTCATTGCCAATTGCTTGATAGATGCTAGAATGGTTGTGCATGCTTTGCCACATATTTCATTTGCCATTTTATTGTGTGAGCATGTTGGTTGCATAATTTAATCATTCGAGGACATCCACTTATTGCTTTGATTGTTTGGTATATTTTCTTTTGCCAAGTGGATGGACAAATATGCCTAAGAACCCTCTCTAGCTATCTATGCTTTTCTTGTCTCAAACTCTATTCATGCTACATCACAAAGTTTGATCAAGTCAGATTCGAACCACTCTGTGTGAGGAGCACTCGGAGTCCCCGATTCGTCATAGACTTAAACTTCCAAAACTTCTTTGTGCGTTTCGGTCTGACTGATTCTTACATTTTGGTCATACCGAGATCACTAAGTTGATCTAGGTTTTCATTCTCAGTGCAACCGATTTGAACTTTTCGGTCACACCGAGTTGCAGTAACTGCCTACAATTATGCATCTCGGTGCCACCGAGTTGTTCCACTCGGTCACACCGATGTGGTCGCTATATATATCCACGAGCCAAAATTTGGAAATTTCTCCAAACTCTTTCGCCCGCACTCAGCCTGCTCTGCCTCCCCGGGTCTCCGGATCATCCTCTCGCTGCCAGCCTGCCTCCCGCCGGCTGGTCTCCACCGCCGTCAACGGAATCGCTCGTCGTCAGCAAGTCCATCACCGAACTAGGGTATGGACTTGATCCTTGTGCTAATCCCATTCAATTCCTAGCACATTGTTTTGCCATGTATCTTGCCACGATTGAGATCATCTTATCCAAATAAAACACTCGTAGTTTAGTTGTGGATTGAAAATTTAGGTTAGGTTTCACGAAACCATCTCGACCAACCGAGTTGTAGAAATTGGTTCCACCGATTTGGCCAAGGCCATTGCACATGTGATTCTCGGCCCGACTAAGAATTGCAAATCGGTGTGACCGAAGTTCAGACTTTGTGAAACCCTAGCAGTCTCGGTGCATCAACTGTGACTCGGTCTCGACCGAAGTTCACTAGTTTAGGTTCCAAAAGCTGCTTCGTATCACCGAAGTTTACAAATCGGTAGATCTGAAATGCTTTCTATGGAAAACTAAAACTAAGTTTTTGACTCATTCTTTTGCAAAAACCTCTGTATTTTGTGATGCTCATCTACTCTACCTCATCTACATCTATTCACAGGGTCTGCTATCAGTGTTTGCAACATGTCTGATCAAAGTGACAGCCAGAACAAGTCTGAGGAGTAGGTTCAGATGAGTGAGGGCACTAGTCCCTCTAGCAGCTATGATGATGGTAGCAGGAGCACACCCAGCAACTTGCCTAAGGCAGCCACCAGGGCCAGAAAGAAGAGAACCGCAGATTCTGAGGATGAAGACTATGTGGCTATTGAGGATGAGGCCACTTCCAAGAAGAAGGTGCTCAAGAAGGAGTATGGCACAACTGCTACCACCAAACCAGGAATGCAGAAGGAGGCACCTGCAAGAAGGACTCCCACTTCCAAACCTTGAAAGGTTGCCACTGGTGAAACCATGAAGTTCACCATTGAGTCTGAAGATGAAGCTGCTGGCTAGGACAAGAAGAAAAAGAGAGTCAGAACCACTACTGCCAAGGTTCTTGGCAAGCCCTCTATGAGGAGAGACTCCGAAGAAGAAGAGGGAGAGGTTGCTGCACCAGCACCTAAAGCTCAAAAGCTTATGGGTGATGCCATTAGGTCAGGGGCTGCTTCATCAAAGCCCAAAGAAGCTCCCAAGGCAGCTGCTCCAAAGCCCAAAGGTGCACCCAAGAGGAATACAAGGAACATTTGTGCTGGAGAGAAGAACATGGCCCCAGTGCCTGAAGCTGTTGTTGAAGAAGAAGATGATGAGGAACATGTCTTGAGAAAGTTGAAGCCCAAAATTCCAGATCACAATGATGTTCATCCTGTAGCTGAGGATATGAAGCTGAGGAAGGATGCAGGACTCAGACAGTGGAGATTGAATGATCCCTATGCAGTCAGGAGGAGAACTGTTGTGGACTAAATGTTCCATACAAAGGAATAGCATGACTTCTATGAGACAGTGCTGCTTGACAAGAAGCCTATAGTCTGTGATATGAGATGGGTGGACTGGGAGTACATCAGGAAGAATGAAGAGCATTATCCAGGAGTGTATGACAGTTTCAATGCTTGTGGAGTGGATGACTTTGTTGGGCGAAGCTCACAAAGTGGAATGATGAGCTTATTATGCGCTTCTACTCCACGCTCACTTCTACCCAGATGGAAGGATTGTCTGATGTCCAAGGTACTAGGTACCAATCATCGCGAAGAATGGGCAAAATTGATCAATGCACCTAAGGAAAATGAGGATGACTTGGATGTCTATGCCAAGAAGAAGAAGGATCACAACTCCATGGCACATATGTACAGAGAGATCCCAGATGCTGTTGTTGAGACACACAAGTTTGGATCAGTACATTACCTTCTGTCAGGATTGCCAACAATCAACTGGATACTCAGGCACACTCTTTTGCCTAAGTCAGGTGATCACAAGATGATCAGAGGCCATGCTATCAACCTACTTCACATATTTGATGTGCCTCAAAAGTTCAAGGTCATGAGCCTCATAGTGGAAACTATCAAGAGAACAACTGCTGACCAAAAGAGAAGCTGTGGGTATGCCCCACAGATCCAGGAGCTATTCAACTCCAAGATGGGCACTGGCACATACCTCTTGGACAAGGAACACATGCCCATCTATCCAGATTTTGAGGAAAACACAGTGGTTATGGATGAAAATGAACCATCTTCTGTGCAAGCACAAGCAAAGAAGGAGAAGGCAAGGACTGAAAAGGTTGCAAAGATGCCAACCATTGATGAGGCATCTCAGTACTTCCTGAAGAGCAAGCATGATCAGCTTGGCTACTTGATTGCCTCCACTCTGAGGATTGAGAAGGGATTGGCCACCCTGACTCAAAACCAGGAGAGCCTGGAGAGGATCATGGGGCAGAAGTTCTATGACTTAGATGTGAAGGTCACTGAGATACAGTTAGTTGTTGAGCAACTTCAGGATGACATGCATGCAGCAGAGGAAGGGCAAGACTACCACTGATGCTTTTGCTAGAGTGCCCAGGAGTCAGAGATCAGCTACAGTGCCTGTTCCAGACACCAGAGCAACTTCATCTGCACCAGCTACAGCTTTAGTGCCACCAGCTCCAGCACCTACTCCACCAGCTCCATCTACATCAACAGAAGTCTTCGTCCAAGGAGCCATCTCTACACCACCACCTAAAGACCAAGCCTGAGAGTCGATTTAGTGCTATGCATTTTCTATGAACTTTTTGGTAACTTGTTGCCAAAGGGGGAGAAAAATGTATAGATCATAGGCTTCAAGAGAGAGTGTTGCTTTTGTTCTCTCTTGTTTTGGTGGTTAAACTTTATTTGCTTGTTTGAGATACTTTATTTGCCTTTGTGAGATACTTGGATGATCATGTGTTTGATCATATGCTACCTTAATGCTTGTTGGATGACATTATCCTTTTATCTCTATATGATCATTCACTTTGCTTGGTGAGGAGTGCATGTATTTAATTATTATCATTTTGAGCGCTCCACCAAGATGTATGTGACATGGAAGAGTAACTCATGATCCTAACTCATTGTGCATTTGCAGTACAAAGCAAATCTTAAACTATGCACAAATTTAGGGGGAGCTCTTACATTTCACATACTTCTCAAAGCGACAATGTTTTTCAATCTTATTATCATTTGTTGAAGCTTTGATCTATATGTTGTCATCAATTACCAAAAAGGGGGAGATTGAAAGTGCAACTATCCCTAGGTGGTTTTGGTAATTCCTAACAACATATAGCTCACTGAGCTAATGCTATTTCAAGATAAATATTTCAGGGAAGCTCAATGATTGGCATTGCATGGATGAGAAAAGTGGACCCTGTCGGTGTCAAAACCGGCGGATCTCGGGTAGGGGGTCCCGAACTGTGCGTCTAGGCGGATGGTAACAGGAGACAAGGGACACGATGTTTTTACCCAGGTTCGGGCCCTCTCGATGGAGGTAAAACCCTACTCCTCCTTGATTGATATTGATGATATGGGTAGTACAAGAGTGGATCTACCACGAGATCAAGGAGGCTAAACCCTAGAAGCTAGCCTATGGTATGATTGTTGTAATGGTTGTGTGTCCTACGGACCAAAACCCTCCGGTTTATATAGACACCAGAGAGGGCTAGGGTTACACAGAGTCGGTTACAATGGTAGGAGATCTACATATCCGTATCGCCAAGCTTGCCTTCCACGGCAAGGAAAGTCCTATCCGGACACGGGACGAAGTCTTCAATCTTGTATCTTCATAGTCTTGGAGTCCGGCTGACGATGATAGTCCGGCTGTCCGGACACCCCCTAGTCCAGGACTCCCTCAGTAGCCCCTGAACCAGGCTGCAATGACGATGAGTCCGGCGCGCATATTGTTCGGCATTGCAAGGCGGGTTCCTCCTCCGAATAATTCATAGAAGATTTGTGAACACCAGGATAGTGTCCAACTCTGCAAAATAAATTCGACATTCCACCGTAGAGAGAATAATATGTACACAAGTTCAATCTGCTGACATATTTTGCGGCATGACGTCACGCCACCACCAAGCCTTTACTTGAATCGTTTTTTATTATACCAACTCAGTACGTTTAGCGAAGCGGTTTCCTTGGCACGTCTTGTCGAAGCAGAGATCGTGTTTCCCTTAAGGGCGTCCAAGCAGAGTGCGGAGGCGCCATGGTGGGCAAAATGCCCAACGTCACCTAGCTCGAGGGGGCCTTCGTGGAGTCCGTCAAGGGGTGGCAATCGGGGTGGTTCTACATCACCGAGCCACAGGACCTTAAATGGGCAGCGCCCCGAGTTCAGATCTGGTATCCCTATGCAGCTCACCTCCTGGAAAGAGAAGGGCTTGCTATGGGGTAGTTCGGAGGAGCTGACAGGACTCCAGTCCTGTCTCCAGACCTTGGTGAACAAGAAGCTTAGGCTTGTCAATGTGATCCAGGTCATGCTCGTCTGCCGGATTCTCCCTACTAACAACGGGCCTTCAATTTGTGGGAGTTCGATCCGGCACAGCACCGGACCCTGAGCGGGCTCTTCGACATGACGTACAAAGCTGCCTGGAGGGTGCTGTTCAAGGGCGGAGAAGCCCCCGCGTCCGCGACAGAGGACCGCGGATTCAGCACCAAGCGCCCGGCCGGCGAGGTAAGCTTTGTTATCCTCTATGAGACACTTATTTCTTTCATAGTTTGACTCTATTGTGGGATCTAAAACTCCCAATGCCTTTGACAGGACTGGCAGAGGACGTCCGGACAGGTAGACTATCCGGCTCCCCTTCCCGAAGATCCAGCGGACGCCCGTTTAACGGGGCTGCTAGTCCCGGCACTTTATGTGGTGCGAGAGAAGAAGGCCAAGAAGAAGGCGGCGGGAGCTCGAAGGAGTTCCCGGCACCAGGTGATATCGGACTCATCATCCGATGGCTCCAAGGCAGACTCCTCCCCCGAAGACGAGGAGGAGAAAGAGGACTCTCCCCAGGAGGGGGGAGAGAGGAAGAGGAAGGCTTCCCCAACAGGGGAGGCCGAAGGGTCCAAGAGGGGAAGGACCCTTCCTCCGGACAGCTCCGCCAATGCCAACGTTGGTGATGAAGAGTGGCCCTCAAGGGCCAAGCCTCCGGCAAGATCGTAAGTATCCGGATTCCTGAATGATTTTTAATTTCTCTTTTGTGTCACATGGTGTCCTTCTAATGCTGCACACTACCTGTAGTCCGGCCGATGATGATCTTCCCGCTTCATCAAGCGGGTCATTGGCTCCATCGAATGTAGATTCCATTCCGACTGCCTCCACCCCTCGCGACACTGAGGACGCTGAGGTGGGATCCCAGGAGGGGACCCATCAGGAGGAGGCTCCGGAGGTGCCGCAAGGCAGCCTCCCGGACTTTGCGCCGGACTCCATGCCGGAATCCGCAGTGGTTCCGGAGTCTGGCAGGCGGCCCCTTCATAAGAAGGGCAAGACCGTGACGCCGGCAGCCTCCGTCCAGCTGGAGGCGCCGGACAACTTGTTGGAGGCGCTTAACGGCGCTTCCATCGAGGAAGAACACCACACTATCATGAGTGCGGTGATTCAGAAGGTTCAGCTCGCCAAGAGCGGGCTGACCGAAGCCTGCAGCAGCCTTCTAACAGGCTTTGAGGTAATAAGTTTTAAAATATGTAATGTAATACCGCATAGACAGTAGCCCCTAATGCTCGGTTTGGTGTTTGGAAAGAAAAACCGGACTGAGGATCTAAAAAAGATATACGCAGGAGTGCTGAAAATTATGTCAATATGGGTTTGCAGTGCTGCATCGCTGATTTCTCTACCGCACCGATCATGGAGGTCAAGCTTTTGAAGCGTAACCTCGAGCGGTCCGAGAATGAGCTCGTCCTTGCCAAGAAGCAGCTCGAGGACAAAGAAGGTGAATAACACCGCCTTAAACTTGTACCTTACAGAAAAGGATTTTAGTTGCAATAGAAATAACAAGGATAACGTGGTAATGCAGGGCCACTTAACGAGGTGGCGACCTCAAGGAGGCCATGTTCCGCGTCAACGCAATGCGGCCGTGGAACGAGCGGAGCGAGAGAAGCAGGAGGCGCGGTGGCGGAGGTGCGGCAAGAGCTCCTGTGCTCATGGAGAAGCATGAGAGTTTGGAGCGACTCAAGACTTGAGAGTCCGAGCTTGCCTCGGCTCTTGAAAGTGCCAAAGTTGCTAAGTCCGAGGCCCATAAGGCCCTCTAGGAGATTGAGGCGGTGAAGAAAATAGCGGCGGTAAGGCATTTTTCATGTAAAGCAAGCATGTGAATGTAAATTACCCGTTATTTACCCGAATTCGAGCTCTCGTGGCGCTGCAGATCTGCCTCAAGCAGATGTCCGATGCTGCCGATTCTACCGGGCCGAGGAGGGAGCTCAACGGAGAAGGTCTTCGTCTCAAGACGCCGAGGC
The DNA here is from genome assembly GCA_021437245.1 of Aegilops speltoides. Lineage (NCBI taxonomy): Eukaryota > Viridiplantae > Streptophyta > Magnoliopsida > Poales > Poaceae > Aegilops > Aegilops speltoides. Next base: position 31,970 of record JAHHZJ010000276.1, on the reverse strand, counting down.
CGGACATCTGGTGCCCCTCTAGCGACCAGCCAAGCAGCTGGTCGAGCTCCACAAGGTAGCCGAAAGCAGGCCATGAAGGGCCTCATAGTCCGGCCGTGGCTCGAGAGGCCATGCCTGGAGCTACTTCGCCTCGCGGCGGCTGGTGGATGCGTGCCTCGGGTGGAAGTCATCAAGCGCTCCGCCGCATTGAAGGTGCCTGCTGGCCCTTGCCCGCAAAAGGTGCATTGGGGCAGGCTGGATGCGGAGAGGCTTATCACGGACGCGCCGCCAACGGGCAAGGAGTATCGTACGCCCGAGATGTACTATAAGAGTGTCCTGAACGGTGCCCGCAAGATTGCGGATGAGTGCCCCAAAGATGTAATTATTGAGTAAACTCGCAATGTGTTATCCTGTGCACTGAAAACTTTGTTCATATGCGCTAAGCAACGCTTATTGATTTAAAATATTACCTTCTGTGCGGCCGTTTATTAAATCTGAGAGATGGCAAGTCGTCAGCTTCAGCCCCCATGCCACGAGTGCTGGGGTGTTCGAGATAAACTTGAGCACTCTTGTTCCCATTTTTGGGTCCATCTAGGGAGGCGCTCAACACAATGAACAAGGCAACCGGACTTATAATGCTTGAACACTCTCACTTAGCCATAGAATTCTATAATTTTAAATTTCAGCGAAGCCCCTAGTATTCGGAAGACCGAGTTCGGGGCGCTATCCACGCCTGGGCCGGACACAGTCGGTTCCTCGCTCTAAGCAGCATAAGTCTTCAGGGACTCGAAAAGACCTCTCGAACAGCGACCAGCTCTCGCCTTATCATGACAGTTAGTTTTAGCTTTCTCCACTGAGGCGCTCGCCCAGCTCAACCGGGGCGAAATCGCAGTGGTTCTCCCAGTGCTACCTTAGCCGATAGAACGAAACGTAAGGTACCAAAACATGGGAGCCGGGCAAAGCCAACTATTTACCCAAGACATGATTCGGAGCCGATGCATATAGTGCTATAAGTTCGGGGTGCCGCACTTGTGAAAGTGTTCGGACTTATCACACCATAATGCGGGGAACATAAGCCCCTATTGTATTCGGCCATACTAAAGTGTACAGATGCAAGATGTCATAAATGAACATATAAAAGAGGAATGCAATTATATAAAAAAAGTGATGCATTGTTTATTCAAGGAATTCTGCTATGAGTGTAGAACGATACAAAAAGTGCGGTAAGCAAGGGCTTGGACTATTAGACATGTCCCCCTCCAAGGGTAGGCTACGGAATGGTGTATTAAACAGATTTAATGCTCATAATGGAGACCACCTGAGTGTTCGACGTAGCCCGTGTTCCCTCCTGGCTGTTGCATCGTGAGTTCGGCAGATCTACTGCCTTACAGGGCCTCTGGTAAACGGAGTCCTGTGGAAAAAAGAGAAGAAAAGAAGGGAAAAGGTGACACACGTGGGAGCCCCTGGTGTGGTTGAGCTGCACTCTGGGCCTGTCGTGGTCGTGGCCCTCCCCCTATGCCCGTGGTATCTCCAGAGCGTAATGATGTACGCGAAGAGCTGGTCTTGCAATTATGCAAGGGCTGGGGTTGGGGCCGCATTTCTACGCTGCGTTCGAACGCGCTGTGGTCTTGATTAATGTTACCCAGCGCCGCTTAGCCATGTCCGGTCGCTTAACGGCCGGACTCGAGAATTGCCTTAAAAGGCTGCTCTGCATTTCGCCGTGAGAGCCGCCAGTGTTCTCCGCTCGAGGGAGCATTCAGTGTTTCCGCTGACCGTGATGACTCCACGAGGGCCTAGCATCTTGAGCTTGAGGTATGCATAATGCGCACCGCTGCTGAACTTTGCAAACGCGTTCGTCCGAAAGCAGAGCGTGATAGCCATCGCGGAATGGGACTATGTCGAAGATTAACTCCCCGCTTCGAATTTATCCAGGATCCAAGACCACTTCCAGCAGGATCGAGCCTCGCATAATTGGCCTCAACACCTAGTATGACGCCTTTGAAGGTCGCCTTTGTAGGTTTAATCCTTGACGGGTCTATGCCCATCTTGCGCACTATATCCTGATAAAGCAGGTTCAGGCTACTGCCGCCATCCATCAGGACTCTAGTGAGGTGAAATCCATCGACGATTGGGTCTAAAACCAATGTGGCAAATTCACCATGGCGGATATTGGTGGGGTGGTCCCTTTGATCAAAAGTGATCAGGCAAGAGGACCATAGGTTGAACTTTGGGGCGACTGGCTCCATCGCATACACGTCCCTAAGTGCCCGCTTCCACTCCCTCTTGGGTATGTGGGTTGCGTATATCATGTTTACCGTCCGCACTTGTGGGGAAAACCTTCGTCCTCTATCGCTCGGGCCGAAGTCTCTTCCTCATCGTCATTGTAGCCCTTGTCATTGTTTTCGCAATTAACTTGCTCGCCTGCTTGAATACCCAACAATCCTCGCTGGTGTGGTTGGCTCGCTGGGTGCCATGTATCCGCAAGAGCGGTCGAGTATTCGGTCCAAATTGGACGGACCCGAGTTGTTCTTTTGAATGGCTTTTTCCGCTAACCGGTTTAGAGCCTCAATCCGCGCTGATCGCCGATCTTCAGTGTTGTCGCCGTTAACGCGGGCGCTTGTTTTATTATGACGCGACCGCCATTGTGGTCCTTGTTGTCCGGACCGCCGAATTTTTGCCGAGGTTGTTACCGCGAGCTAGCTACCTGTCCTCTCCCGCACGTAAGTGGGTCATGAGTGATGTGAGGGCTGCCCCGGATTTCGCTTTTCCTGCCCTAGGTGTCGGGCCAGCCACTGTCATGGATGTTATGTTTGAAGGCTGCGAGGGCCTCTCGATCCGGACAATGACGATTTGATTTTTCTTTGTTAGGAACCGTGTCCGTAACTATCTAGCCGATTCGTCTCGCTGCTGAATTATGTGCCTTAGGTCATCGGCGTTCGTGGTCGCACATATGTGCCCCGGAAGTTGTCGAGAATGCGGCTTCTAGGTCCTCCCAACACCCAATTGACTCTCGCGGGCAAGCTGTTAATCCAATGCCGAGCTGGTCCTTTACGCTGAGTGGGAGATACTTGATGGCGTGGAGATCGCCGCCATGACCATATGGATATGAAGGAGATAATCTTGATCCAAACCGCGGAGTCTCGTTGTGCCATCATAGGATTCAATGTTCACGGGTTTAAACCTTCAGGATTTGATGATCCATTACTTCGCCTCAGGAACCATAGTGGGTGCGGCGCCTATATTGAGCGATATCACGACGTAGCTCAAGGGAGCATTGTCTGTGTTCGCCCGCCGGAGTTGTGTGATCCGGCGCGATGGTAGTCGCCGCTGGTCGTGGGCGCCCACGTGATCCGTGAGATGGATCTGGATTGTCTTGCCTTGTCCTCCAATATATCCCGCAAGTCCGTCGCATTCTCCCATGGCTTCGCACTTTTCGAGCGGTGCTGTGGTACGGCCCGCGAGGGCCTAGATGCCTCTCTCGCGCGCCACGAGGTGGTCGGTCCGCCAGACAGCGCCGTGATGAAGGTTTGTATGCTTCCTCCTCTCGCCGGGGAGCAACTTGCGCTTTGGGTAGCTTTTGAGGGGCGTTCGAGTTCATAGTCTTCGGCCGTGAGGACCTCGGTCCATCTGTCGGCCAGCAGGTCTTGATCAGCTCAAAGTCGTTGTTGCTTCCTTTTTAGGCTGTTCGCCGTGGCTATTAGCCGGCGCTTTTAAAACGCCTTGTTCGACGGGATCCTCGGCACGGCGAATTCGCCATCGCTGAGCCTTGCCTCGCCTCCTGAGGGAGGCATGTAATTGTCGCCCTCTATCTCCTCGCTCGCCGCCGCTCTTGAGGGCTGGCTTGTCCGCCCTCCCCGTGTGAATCTTGTTGGAGGGGTTGTCTTCGCCACTCTAGGGTGTTATCATCTCCGTGCCGTAATCTCCATTCTTGCTATGGCGGATTTAGAGCGGCGCGCCGACGCCGGCACTTGGGCTGTTTCTTAGAGGAATCGCCTTCACGCTTCTTTTGCCGCCCCCATCCTTTGGGGTGTCCACCATGTATATGTCGATGACGAGGTGGTCTTCCAAAGGCCCTCGTAGGCACTGGTTCTGATCGCCTCCGCATCGCCGCCCATACCGCCGATGTCTTCGAGTCGTAGTCTAGCATGTCTGTTAGATCGCCGACGCGGGCTACAAAGTGGGTGGTGGGTGGGCTTTGAATTTCTTCGTCGTCTGCATGCCAACCATCCTAGCCGCAGTCCGCCAGGCTCTCCGATAGCGAGAGATGCTTTAGCGAATTCAGGATGTCACCAAAGGGTGAGTGCCGAAAGATGTCCGCAGCGGTGAACTCCATGATCGGGCGCCAATCGGATTTGATTGGCAGGGCGCAGGAGGTTCGAGTCCGCAAGGAGTCCGCACCTCGTAGTCACGAAGCTTTGCCGAGGACAAGGTCGATATTCGCTTCATCGCAGTAGCAGCAGCAGCCCCGAGGCGGTGTCCAGCCACCGTCCTCGACCAAGGTCGGCTCCGAAGCTATGGGTCGAGCGACTTCGTCGGCGGCCTCCAAGGTATCGTCCGGCGGCAGAGCTAGATCATACCCATCGTGATAAAGGCGGGCGCTCGGGCGTGGCTCGAATCCGTCAAGATCAAATCTCTCGCGATGTCACCGTGAAGTTTAGGCTTCCAAATCTGACCTGATGGCCAGGGCGAAGCTGATCTGCTTCCAGATGGCTGCTTAATTGCCCGCAGCAAAGCCGCCAATACGAAGATCTGTCTGGGAGAAAAGTCTCACCGACGGCGTTGTTGTTGATTGAATAAGCCATCAAGTTTATCGGTGACGACATAGAGGAACTCTCAATGAAAGCACCAATGTCGGTGTCAAACCGTGGATCTCGGTAGGGGTCCCGAATCGTGTGTCTAGGCGGATGGTAACAGGAGACAAGGGACACGATGTTTTACCTGTGTTCGGGCCCTCTTGATGGAGGTAAAACCCTACTCCCGCTTGATTGATATTGATGATATGGGTAGTACAAGAGTGGATCTACCACGAGATCAAGGAGGCTAAACCCTAGAAGCTAGCCTATGGTATGATTGTTGTAATGGTTGTGTGTCCTACGGACTAAAACCCTCCAGCTTATATAGACACCAAGAGGGCTAGGGTTACACAGAGTGTTACAATGGTAGGAGATCTACATATCCGTATCGCCAAGCTTGCCTTCCACGCCAAGGAAAGTCCTATCCAGACACGGGACGAAGTCTTCAATCTTGTATCTTCATAGTCTTGGAGTCCGGCTGACGATGATAGTCTGGCTGTCCGGACACCCCCTAGTCCAGGACTCCCTCAGACCCCTCAAAATGTTAAGGACAAAAGGATTGGCTCAAGCTCAAAGCTCAAGACTCTACATTTTATATTTTAGTGATCCAAAATCACATTGAGTCTATAGGAAAAGCCAATACTATCACGGAGGCATGAGGTGTTGCTTAATGGCTTACTTGATCAAAGTGCTTAGAGATATGCTCCAAAGCCCTCAACTACTTTCTCACATCCACATATGACCTAAACCAAAAGTCAAACTCGGCCCCACCGATTCTTTCTATCTGGCACCACCGAGTTCAGATGTCATAGCCACTGCCACAAACCCTAGGCAAATCGGTCTCACCAATAGGGATCTCGGTCTCACCGAGATGGGATTGTAATCTCTCAATTTCCCTTCGTAACATTTCGGTACCACCGAGATGAGCGATTGGTCCCACCGAGATTGCAATGTAAACTCTCTGTTTCCCTTTCGTAACATTTCGGTCTCACCGAAATGAGCGAACCGGTCCCACCGAGTTTACCTGACCAACTCTCTGGTTAGCTTATTACCAAAACCGGTCACACCGAGTTTGTGTAATCAGTCTCACCGAGATTACGTTATGCCCTAACCATATTGGTCCTACCGAGTTGCATGTCGGTCCCACCGAAAATGCTAACAGTCACTAGATTTGCTGAATCGGTCCGACCGAGTTTCTCAATTCGGTCCCACCGAGATTGGCAAGATGTGTCTAACGGTTAGATTTTGTGTGGAGGCTATATATACCCCTCCACCTCCTATTCATTCATGGAGAGAGCCATCAGAACGAACCTACACTTCCAACTTACATTTTCTAAGAGAGAACCACCTACTCATGTGTTGAGACCAAGATATTCCATTCCTACCATATGAATCTTGATCTCTAGCCTTCCCCAAGTTGCTTTCCACCTAAATATTCTTTCCACCAAATCCAAATCCCGTGAGATAGAGTTGAGTGTTGGGGAGACTATCATTTGAAGCACAAGAGCAAGGAGTTCATCATCAACACACCATTTGTTACTTCTTGGAGAGTGGTGTCTCCTAGATTGGCTAGGTGTCACTTGGGAGCCTCCGACAAGATTGTGGAGTTGAACCAAGGAGTTTGTAAAGGCAAGGAGATCGCCTACTTCATGAAGATCTACCGCTAGTGAGGCAAGTCCTTCATGGGCGACGGCCATGGTGGGATAGACAAGGTTGCTTCTTCGTGGACCCTTCGTGGGTGGAGCCCTCCATGGACTCGCGCAACCATTACCCTTCGTGGGTTGAAGTCTCCATCAACGTGGATGTACGATAGCACCACCTATCGGAACCACGACAAAAACATCCGTGTCTCCAATTGCGTTTGAATTCTCCAAACCCTTCCCTTTACATTCTTGCAAGTTGCATGCTTTACTTTCCGCTGCTCATATACTCTTTGCATGCTTGCTTGAATTGTGTTAAAATTGCTTGACTTGTGCTAAGTTAGCTAAAACTTGCCAAAGACTAAAATTGGGAAAAGGACAAGTTTTTATTTGGTCAAGTAGTCTAATCACCCCCCCTCTAGACATACTTTCGGTGCTACACAATGTAAATCTCGAACACTTAAATCGTGTCCGGCTCTGTAAGATAATTTCCGGACACCACCGTAGAGAGCATAACACTTTACAAATCTAATCTAGTGACAATTTTAGATAACGTGACATCACACCATGGTCGAGTCATTATTCGAACGTTTTCCCACAACCAGCCACCGCACATATTGCGAGGCGGCTTCTTCGGCACGTCTTGTCTAAGGAGAGATCATGTCCCCTTATCATGGGATTCTCATCAATACGGGTACGGGTAACCCAACCACGCCATCAATCGTGGATCTTGGGAAATAAGCGATTTTTAACGGGCAAGTGGGGAGGCGCACCGTTTTCACCACCTCTATAAAGGGATAAGGATCCCCCATTTTTACCCACGCCTTCTTGCTCCTTCTCTCATCCATTCTCGCACCGTCGAGGTCCAGCGCCCTAGTTCACGCCTTCTCCGCACAGCCAAACATGTCCGGAGCGGGAGGCAAGTGGGTGGCCTCCACCGTCAAGGAGGATCACATTACGAAGCTCCAAGCGGCCGGATACTTGGCCGCGGATATCGTGCACCGGCTGCCAGACGCAGGGCAGATTATTCCGACTCCGGGACCCTACGAGAGGGTCGTGTTCCTCTCCCACTTCGTCCGCGGACTAGGATTCCCCCTCCACCCATTCGTCTGTGGGCTCATGTTCTATTACGAGCTGGATTTTCATGATCTGGCCCCTAACTTCATCCTCAACATCTCGGCGTTTATCGTTGTGTGCGAGGCCTTTCTCTGCATCAGGCCCCACTTTGGCCTGTGGCTAAAGATCTTCAACGTAAAGCCAAAGATAGTGGTCGGCCAGTAGGCGGAGTGCGGTGGCGCCATGGTGGGCAAGATGCCCTATGTCACCTGGCTCGAAGGCTCCTTTGCGGAGATCGTAAAGGGGTGGCAATCGGGGTAGTTCTACATCACCAAGCCGTGCGACGCCAACTAGGTGGCGGCCCCCGAATTTTGATCCGGCATCCCTGTGCGGCTCACTTCCTGGAAGAGGAAGAGACCGGCCTGGGGCGCATCCGCGGTGCTGACCGGACTCCAGAACTGCATCAAAAACATGATAACCAAGAATATCAAGCTGGTCAATGTGGTCCAGGTCATGCTATTTCGCCGGATTCTCCCGTGTCAGAGACGGGCATTCAACCTATGGGAGTTCGACGCGTCCCAACACCAGACACTCCAAGAGCTCTTTGACACGACACACAAAGACGCCTGGAAGGTGTTGTTCAAGTCCAGCAAAGTTCCTCCCCCCACCTCTGAGGACCGCGGACTCAGCGCCAGGCGCCAGGCCAATGCGATAAGCATTCTACATTTTGCTAGATGTTCTTTCCTTAGTATATTCGTGGGAGAAACTTAGGCCACTGTGCTAATTTTAACAGGAATATGTGGCGACAATGAGCGGATCGACCGTCTGCTCAAGGCTCGAGGACCCAGCCGATTTAACTCCTAACGGAGATCTGGCTCCGCACCCTATGAGGTGCCGGAGAAGAAGGCCAAGAAAAAGGCCACGGGACGAAGAAGTTCCCAAGAACATGGTGCCGGACTCATCGTCCGAAGACACCGGGGCGCACTCCTCCAACGACAACAAGGAGGAGGAGGAGGAGGAAAACCCTCTCCCCAAAAATGAGGGGGGGGGGAGAAGAGGAAGGCCACCCTTTTCGGGGAGGCCGAAGGGTCCAAGAAGGGACGGACCCTCCCTCCGGACCACTCCACAACTGCCACCTATAGCAAGGAGGAGTGGCTACCCAGAGGCAAGCCCCTGGCAAGATCATAAGTATCCGAACTCTGTAATTCTTTTAGTGAGACTTAGCGTCATAGTTTGTTATAACACCGAAAAAGCATATGCAATCCGGCCAGGTCCCATCCCGAGGTATCCTCTTCGGATGGGTCTTTGAGTGATTCGGCAATGAATTCGCTCCTGACGGCCACCTCCCCTCGGCCTGCGGATGACACGGAGGTGTGGTCCCAAAGGGTACCAGAGCAGGGGGAGGCGGCTCTGAAGACGCCCCAAGGCAAAATTCCAGACACCGGGCACATGGGGAGTAAGATCCCCATGGATTATGCTGACGAGAGCCGCAGCAAGTTGGGCTCCCAGCCCGACACTGCAGCAGAACCTCCAAAGGTTCCGGATTTGGGTAGGCAGACCCTCGCTAGGGAGGGTGAACCGGCCATGCCGATGACCTTCATTGCGCCAGAGGCATCGGATAGTCTGCTGGAAGTGCTTCGCAGCGCTTCCATGGGTGAAGAGCATCGTACTCTTATGAGTACAGTGATTCAGAAGGTTCGGTCCGCCGAAAGCGGATTGACCAAGCTGCACTAGCCTCCCGACTGTGCTTTGAGGTAAGTAATCAAAAGTGTGAGAAATTATCACCCAATAGACAGTAGCCCCTGATACTCTGTTTGGTGTTCGGAAAGAAAAGTCAAACGGAGAGTCAACTTTAAACCGCAGGAATCTAACAGTATGTGCCTATGTGGATAAGCAGGTGGTGCTGCTTGTCGCTGCTGCCTGTACAGTAGAGGTCGCCGGACTCGAACGGGACCTAAAGCAGGCCGAAGAGGAGCTCAGCCTCACGAAGAGGCAACTCGAGGAGAACAAAGGTGAGTGATACCCCGTTCATGTGTCGTATAGAGGAGAAAAAATTGGTGATGCTAACAAAAAGCGTCATGATTTTTAATAGGGGCCACGACCGAAGTGGCGGCCCTAAGGAAAGAGCTATCCGAGGCCGAAGACAAGGCGGCCACGAAGCACATTGAATAAGAAAAGCAAGATGCTAGGGTGGGCGAGGTACAGCAAGAGCTCCAGGAGCTCGGCAAGAAGTTCGAGTCCTTGGAGCGTGACTTCAAGACGAAAGAGTCTGAGCTTGCGAAGGCCCTTCTGAGCACGAAAGACGCCAAGGCCGAGGCCCAAAAGGCCTAACAGGAAATCCAGGCAGCCAAGAAGATAGCGGCGGGTAAGGCATTCATTATGCAAAGCAAGCATGTGGAGGAGACATTTCTTTTACTTACCCGAATTCTGAGCTCTCCAGGGGCATTCGCAGATCTGCCACGCAGCATATCGGATGCCACGGAGTTATACCGTGCCGAAGAGGGGAGCTCGACGGAGAAGCTGTTCTAGTCCCAGTATGCTGGAGCTGAACACCCAATGCCTCCGAGTGACCAACTGAAGCAATTGGTTGAACTCCACAGGGCGGCCGGAGTGGCCATGAAGGACTTCATATTCTGGATGTGGCCTGGTGAGCCCCTGCCCGACAGCTACTTCGGCCTTATAAAGCAGATGGTAAATGCCTGTCCGCGGCTTGAAGTTATCAAGCGATCCGTTTGTATTGAAGGTGCCCGCCGGGCCTTTGCCCATGCGAAATGCATTGGGCCAAGCCGATGCGAGAAGCTGGTGAAGGATGGACCGCCGGAGGGCAAGGCGCATCGCTACCCCAAGAAATATTACAATGGCATTATGAAAGGCGCTCGTCTCGTGGCCGATGAATGTACCAAGGACACAATCTTTGAGTGAACGTACTCATGTCATTTTTGTAATATGAAAACGAATTTGTTTGCACTACATGGTGCTTTGTTGATTTAAAATATTACCTTCTGTGCGGCTGTTTATAAAATTCTGAAAGTAGGCCAGTCGTCGGCTTCTGCCCCCACGTAACTAGTACTGGGGTGTTCGTGGAAAACCCAAACACTCTTTATCCAAATTTTTGGTCCTTGAAGGAGGTGTTTGGCGCAGCGAACAAGGCAATCAGACTATGCGGCTTTATAACTCTCACTTAGCCATAGAAGTCTACAATTTTAAATTTCGGCGAAGCCCCTAGAATTCGGGAAGCCGAATTGGGGCGCTATACACGCCTAAATTGGACAAGGCTGATTCCTCGCCTGAAGCGGATTTTTTTTAAGGATTTAAGACCTCTCGAACAACGACTAGCTCTCGCTGCATCATGACAGTCAGTTTTCGGCTTTCTCTACTGAGGTGCTCGTCCAGAAGAACCGGAACACAATCGCAGTAGTTCTCCCTGCGCTACCTTAGCCGATATAACGGAACATAAGGTACCAAAACAAGGGAGCCGGGCAAACCCAACTATTGACCCAAGACATGATTCGGTGCTGATGCATGTAGTGCTATAAGTTCGGGGTGCCGCACTGTTGAAAGTGTTCGGACTTATCTTGCCATATTATGGGGCACCATAAGAAGCCCCTGGCAAACTGACCGTACCAAAGTGTACGGATTCAATATTAAATAAACATTTTTAGGGAAAATGTAAATATAGGAATAATAAGCTAATGCTATATATTATTTCCTATTGTTAAATAATACGTCCAAGCATATGTGTACAATTAATGCGTTAAGCATAAGAAAATAGGACTATTTGACATGTCTTATCCAAGGGCGGGCCGCATGTGGGTATGTAAAACAGGTATAACGATCATTGAAAGATACCACCTGGGTATTCCCTGTGTGCGCAAAGCCTTTTGCATCCTTGGTTTTCCCTCCTGTGATAAGCCCGATGATCTGGTTCTCTGAGGGGGCTTCCCGAAAGTAGGGTCCTGAAAGAGAAAGAATGTTATTTAAAGTATGTGGCGGTTGAACCGCACTGTGGACCGCGTCACCGTTGCGCCTCCGCCTATGCCCATGGTATTTTGAGTGCGTAAGTGTGTACGCGTGGCAGAAATGCTGCCTGAATGGGGCTAGGGCGGAGGCCGGATTGCTAGTCGCGGTCTTGGCGTGCCTGGCGATCCTGTTGCAGGGTACTCCGGACTCACTTGACGGTGTTCGGGGTTGTTGTCGCCAGATTGGTGGTTTGCCAGAGAAGGCTGCTTTGTACTTCTGCCGCGAGGGTGATTGTGCTCTTCTCGCATGAGAGAGCAGTCTGTGTTTCCATTGACTGTTATAACCCCGTGAGGTCCTGGCATCTTGAGCTTGAGGTATGCATAGTGTGGTACCGCATTGAATCGAGCGAATGCGGTTCGTCCAAGCAGTGCATGATAGCCACTACGGAAAAGGACGATATCAAAGATTAACTCCTTTCTTCGGAAGTTATCCGGGGATCCGAAGACCACTTCCAGTGTTATGGAGCCCGTAGAACGGGCCTCCACTCCTGGAATTACACCTTGGAAGGTGGTTTTGGTGGGCTTGATCCTTGAAGGATCGATGCCCATTTTGCACACTGTGTCCTGATAAAGCAGGTTCAGGCTACTGCCACCATCCATAAGGACTCGCGTGAGGTGGAATTCGTCGATGATTGGGTCAAGGACCAATGCGGATGAACCGCCGTGACGGATGCTGGTAGGGTGATCCCTACGATCAAAGTGATCAGACAGGCTGACCATGGATTGAACTTTGGGGCGACTGGCTCCATCACATAGACGTCCCTTACTGCTCGCTTCCGTTCCCGTTTGGGAATGTGGGTGGCATAGATCATATTTACCGTTTTCACCTAGGGAGGAAATTTCTTCTGTCCCCCCGTGTTCGGACGCCGGGGCTCCTCGTCATCGTTGCTGCGCAGCCCCTTGTCCTTGTTTTCGACATTTACTTTGCCAGCCTGTTTGAACACCCATCAATCTCTGTTTGTGTTGTTGGCTGGCTTATCAGGGGTGCCACGAATTTGGCACGAGCGATCCAGTATGCGGTCCAGACTGGATGATCCCTGATTGTTTCTTTTGAACGGCTTTTTCCGCTGACCGGATTTGAGCCACTGAATCCGGCATTGACTGTCGTGTCTTCAGTGTTGTCGCCATTGTTCTGACGCTTGTGTCTGTTGCGTCGTGGCTTGCCGTTACTATCACGGATATCTGAAGTGCCAGAGGTTCTAGGCGTGGTGCTACTGCGAGCCAACTAGCTGTCCTCGCCCGCGCAGAAGCGGGTCATGAGTATCGTGAGGGCCGCCATGGACTTCGGTTTTTCTTGGCCGAGGTGTCGGGCAAGCCACTTGTCGTGGATATTATGCTTAAAGGCCGCCAAGGCTTCGGTGTCCGGATAGTCGACAATTTGGTTCTTTTTAGTTAGGAACCGAGTCCAGAATTTTCTGGCTGACTCTCCGGGCTTTTGGGTAATGTGACTCTAGTGATCTGGTGATCGCACTTAGATGCCTTGGAAGTTGTCGAGGAACGCGTCCTCCAGGTTTTCCCAACTGCCGATGGAATTTGCCGGCAGGCTATTCAGACAGTGCCGGGCCGGTCCTTTGAGTTTAAGGGGAAGATACTTGATGGCATGTAGATCGTCACCGCGGGCCATGTGAATGTGGAGAAGGAAATCTTTGATCCATACCGCGGGGTCTATTGTGCCATCATATGATTTAATGTTTACGGGTTTAAACCCTTTTGGGAATTTGTGATCCATTACTTCGTCTGTGAAGCAGAGGGGGTGTGCGGCGCCTCTGTGCCGGGCTATGTTGCTACGCAGTTCGAATAAGTCTGGTCGGTAGGTCCTGCCTATTGCCTCGGGCCGTAGTGTATTGGCATGGGGGTGCGGGCTGGTATTCGGGATGATATCCCGTTTTATCCCGGCCACGAGATGGCCAGTCAGCCTCGTCCTGTGCTGGTAGTGTGGGCTTTTGGGCCTCCTCCTCGAGTTGAGGTAGCAACTTGTGTTTTGGGTAACCTTTGGGGTGGCGCTCGAGTCCGTATTCCTCGGCCGCCAGGACCTCAGGTCATCTGTCTGTGAGCAGATCCTGATCAGCTTGGAGCTACTGCTGCTTCTTTTTCAGGCTTCTTGCAATGGCCATAAGCCGGCGCTTGAAGCGCTCCTGCTCTACGGGATCCTCAGGCACGCCGAATTCATCATCGCCGAGGCTCACCTCGTCTTCGGAGGGGGGGCATGTAGTTGTCCTCCTCCAAGTATCCGTCCATCGCTTGTTCGTCTGGGCTAACCTGCCCGTGTTCCTGTTTGGCCTGCTCGAAGGCAGGCTGATCGGGATTGTATTCATCATTGGCACCATCCGGATTGTTTTCGTCTCCTGTGCCGATATTGCTGTGGCGGGGCTTGGAGCGGCACCGATGACGCCCATGCTTTGATTTCTTCCTTGAGGGGTTATCCTCCATTGCCTCATCTCCATTGGTTTCTTTGGGAGTGTCCACCATATATATATCATACGAGGAGGTGGCTGTCCAAATACCGTGGGTGGTGGTTCCTGTTCTTCTCCTGCATCGTCGTCCACACCGTCGATGTCTTTATATTCGAAGTCAAGCACGTCGGTTAGATCATCGACAGTGGCATTGAAGTGGGTGGTGGGTGGGCAACGAATTTCCTCGTAGCTTGCTTCCCACTCGAGCCGGACATAGTTCGGCCAAGAGTCTCCTGACAAAGAGAGAGACTTTAATGAATTCTGCATGTCGCCAAAGGGCGAGTGTTGGAAGATATCCGCAATGGTGAACTCCATTACCGGAGCCCAACCAGATTCGGTGGGCTCGGGGGCGCGCGGTCTGGAACCTACAGCCGGACACAAGTCCAGGGGTCCAGTGACACATACACTACAAGAAATATGTCAACTTATGACCTTCTGTCAGTGACCCTGGAAGAAATGGTCATAAATTTATGACCATTTTAGACCAATTGGTGAAAAGCTGTCTGGGGGGCTCCAAACCCTAAACCATTGCGACCATTTTGGTCAGAAAGGTCATAATTTCCTTACACGAAATGGTCATAAAGCAAACAGCGCTAGTCCGCTGCCTTATTTCTAGTTGTTAACGACCAATATAGATGGTCATAGCCTTGTAAATTGTGGTGGGTTGCGATGACTAGGCGCCATCTCATCAGTTTTGCCTATGTGTCATGTCCATGTGGCAGTTTTTGCCCTAGGTTGTGAAGCAACCTATAGTTCTGTTATTCCCAAAATTCCCAAAAAATCTCATAAATTCTTTTGGGTCATATCTTCGCAAATATGTAAAAACCTTCCTTTCCTAGTTCAAAATAATTCAGAAATATTCATTTTCCTATTCTGCTCAAAACAACAGCTTGTGAAGGAAGTACCACTTTGGCATGTCCAAATAGTATCCATTTTCTACAAGGCATTCCTATGCCCAGATAACCATCCTCCACCAAATATTAGCTCAATACATTCATTATTTTGAGCCGAGCTTCAACATTCAGTGAGTTATGTCCAAAGGTGGTAGTTTGCAAAGCAAGTACCACCTAGGCTCCTCCTTTTGAGCTGAAAATTTGTGAACACGGTCTTCTTAGTAACCGATCATCCTCACCAAAACTCACGCCCATTATCCATGTACATTTCCGCATCGCTAATCAAACACTTGGCTGCTAATTCGTGTTTGAGCATCGATCGGTCTCCTCGTGAGAATCTTATGTTGTAATTTTCTTCCTAGCACCAACCTGGGGAGTGCCCAACCCACTAAACATGCCTAGGCACGCAGAACATATGGCATCGCCACGGTCGTAGCTGGTGACCACGCCGACGGCATGCGAGTTTACGCAGCTCTAGAGTTAGCCCTCGCCGCCGCCCAAACCTCGACGATCGCCACCAAACCATGTATTTATGATTAAATAGGTCCTTATGTAACTATAAATGATTTTTGGAAAAAATAAATAGCAAACTATGAGGCAGCTGCAGTTCAAATTTGACCCGCTTCCAGCTGAATTGGCAGAAATTTGTCTTTTTCACGAGAGGTGGATCAAAAATTTAACACCCAACCATTTTGTCAATTGTGCATTAAATATGTCCTAGTATTTTATAAAAATGATTTGGTCCAATTTTGCAACAATTATTTGGTAGTTCCTTCACAAAAAACCTCCTTAGAAAATGAAAGCTTCCTTAGATAACATTGTTTGCCATTCCAATATGCACTCTTGTGCACAATATGACATTTTTTGAACAAACTATGCCATGGATGTGGCCATAAGCTTGATCATTTGGCTTGAAAGCCATTGATCTCCACACATGATAGCTCGTTTCTGAGAACACTTTTTTATAATAATTGCAGTATTACAAGTTTGTTATTTTTCCTGGGAACTTGGCCACATATAATGACACAATGCGAAGGTTTCCCAATTTTTGATTTTTTTGAATTTTTATGCCCGCTTTCAAAATCACGGTCAAAACGGCGGGAATGCCCGTTCCTAGCTAGTGGTTGAATCTTGGAATTTTTTTGTGTTTCTCTGATTAAATAGATACGTATGTACCTAGAAATGATTTTTGGAAAAAATAAAGAGCAAACTATAATGCAGCTACAGTTCAAATTTGACCCGCTTCCAGCTAAATCGGTGGAAAGTTGTCTTTTTCATGAGAGGTGGATAAAAGCTTTTAACACCCAACCATTTGGTCAATTATGCATTAAATATGTCCTAGTATTTTAGAAAATTGATTTGGTCCAATTTTGCAACAAATATATGGTAGGTCCTTCACAAAAAAACTCTTTTTGGGCACTCCAAAAATGGAAAACTGATTTTTCGTTATTCAAGGAATAACACTACTAATTATTTGAAAACTTGACTAACATTGTCATAAAAAGAGAAGGAAACTTACCATCGGGCATCGTGGTGCTGCGTTGGAGCTCACGCTGCAATGGAGTTTCGCCGGGCACTGTGGTGCTGTGTTGGTAGCGCCTATTGTTAATCAATTACGACAATTATAGATGGTCATAAGCCCGCACTTCGTTCTGATTGGTCTATGGGCATGTCACGCGGATCAAGCATTACAGACCGTCGGATACTGCCAGATCCAACGGCCCACATCCTCATCCTCTCGCCACCCACACCCACCCGAAAGCAGCTCCCCTCACCTACACCACACGTCGTTGAGGACACTGACATGTGGGCCTAATTCCTCGCGGGCCCACCTATCAGTGGACGAATGCCACCACTCACCCACCGCACACCACTCCTCCCCCTCTCCCCCGCACACCACTCCCCCCCCACGATCCGCAGCCCAAACCCTACCCCCTCTCCCCTTTCCCTCCATTGGACCGCCGCCCGCCACCTCGGCGGCCGATCCCGCCACGACCTCCCTCCCACCTCAAGCCGCCCTCCTCGCCAGGATTTACCACCTGCCCCGCTGTCGCCCTCGCTGCCTCGTCATTGCCTCGCCTCGCCCACGGATCGCAGAGCATCTCATGGCGCCCCAGGCGTGGCCAGCCTCCGCCTCCGCCCCTTCTACGCCTCCGCCACGACCTCGCCATCTTCCACTCGACCACGACGCGGGCGGGCGGATCCGAGCCGCGGCGAAGCGAGACGGCGGCCAGATCCTCGATGGCGAGGACACGCAGTGGTCCCCGCCGCCAAATCAGGTCCGCTCCTCCCGCAGCTGAAGTCGCTTTTATCGGGCGATTTGCCTCCCATGGCCACGACCTCGACCCTTCTCATTGATTTGCTCGGGCGGCCGCCTCCCACCATCGACGTGCATGCTCAACGAGATCCGCCGCCAAGGCCAAGCTCCTCAAGGAGGATCCACCTGCTACACGCCGCCACAGCCCCCCCCCCATGCAGCATATGCCGCCGCTGTACCTCGACAGATCTGCCGCCCTCGACAGCGACGACGGGCGGGCCTCCGCCACAGCAGCATGCCTCTGCAAGGGTCCTCAACCGACCTCGCCGCCTCGGCCCAAGGCATCCTCATGTGCAACACTAGCTCGATTAGGTGAGCTCGCATGGCCTTGTTCACTCAGTTTTCTACATGCGCCTGATCCATGCAGGCCAGGGATCAGTGATTGAATTGTTTAGACACCTTTTTTTGGATAAAACTTGTTTATCTATGTCATCATTAAAGAAGGATGAAGATTTGCACCTTTGCATTAGTGAGTTATAAAGAGAAGTGAACATATAAATATAGGCCAATTTGCTAGCATTCTGGTGCTTATCAACACTCGAAATCCGCTTGTCTAGCTTCAACCTATCTTGCTTTGCTATGAATATTCCTTTATGACTAAAATTGGAGCTATACTAGCCTATCTCTGCTATGTTCCATCCACTGTATCTGTTTAACCAACCTGATCCTCCAAACATAAAAGCTCAAGTGTGTATCAATCATGTGTTATTTAGTTAATGAGCAAAGATCTTTAGTTTTCTAATGATTGCTCAACTCTCAATTCTGAATAAATAAGTAGTCAATTCTATTGGTTCTTTCTTTCTTCAGGCTATGAGTTGATGGCCACGCTTGCTTTTGCCCTACTTGATAATTCTTTTCTGTCCGGTCGCTCCGCTTCGCTCGCATAGTTTCCAGCTGCTTATAAAATGATAAAACTGTGGTGATGTGAGGTCCGCCAATGGTTTGTAATTTTGGTTTCATCCCCAACCTCTCCAAATAGCTTCTTCTTCACATCATATCATATTTGCACTCTCGTCAGATCATGGATTGGATGGTCACCTACTAGCTAAGTAGATTAGCTTGTATTACCATCGAATTAGTCAATATTGTTTCACTTAGCTTGTTTCTTGTACTAGGTCTGTCAACTACAGCATAAACAAACAAATTGCTTAGCTCTCAACTATGAATACATAGCAAGCTGAACCTGTTCTTTCTTTCTATCTAAAGAGCTATGACTTACATGGGTCAAGCTGCTGTTTTTCTGTGCTCGATGATACTATTGCTGCCTGTATACTTATACATGTGGTGATATTTACCCGAACTGAAGTTGTGAATGTACCATTATTTTCCTGCTCACAAGCATTTGATCTCTACTGGAATATTAGTGTTTTTTATGGGAGGAATATCACAATAGTAGTGCATTTTCCTGCTGTTTTATGGGAAGCCTCCTCCGACACCACGGCCTCCACCACAAACACTGAAGCGTGGCTCGCCGCCGCCGCCGCTACCTCGCCGAGACCGTCAGATGGACGCCAACATGTGGGATTCTCCCCAAGTAAGTACTAAATCCACTTCCTTCTTCGTGATCCCCAAGATCGATCGACGTGACGCAGATTACATTACTTGGTCAATCAATTGTACTAGTAGTATGTGCCTAATGGATCGTGTGTGTGCGCGTTGCCGCTGGATGGGATGACAGCAAGAAGACGCTCGAGCACACCGTGGACGGCAACAACCCGCCCGCCTCAGTACCTCCTCGACCATGGCGCCGATCTCACCCAGGAAGAGGACTACGGCGACACCGTTCTTCATCACGCTGCAAGAAGAGGTACCACCACTAATGCTTCCTTGCTAGTACCTTCAACACTTGCTGCTTTATTTCTAGCCATACACATTTCTGTTCTGGGTTTCCCCCATAATTACCTCTGTCATGGTATTTCTAGTCATGCACTGTCATGGTATTGTTACACTCTGCTATTTTTATCCTACCAACTGAACCTGTTCTGTTCATCCAGAAATACTGTAGCCATTACCAAGAACAACCAAAAAATATTTGCAATCAAAGAAATACTATAGCCATTAAAGCTTGTTCATCCAGAAATTTTACATTACATACGTTGTGCTATATATAGTGGCCGCTCAAACTTGTTAAACAACCTTCTGTTGTTGTTCCTGTAATCTCTGATTTGTAGCATTGTTGGTTTTGCTCTTTTTTTTGTCTTAAAACTTGATGGGCCAAAGATCCTTTGTTTGTATGTTATCATCACTATGATCTTCGCTTTCCATACACCGTGATCTTCAGCTTTTCATTGCGTGTTTTTTCTCGCAGCTTTGCTTGGTGTGTGGACAGGCCAAAGGACAAGATGCTTCAATCCGGCGAGGACAGAGCCAAATGACCAAAGTTTGTTCATCTGTTGCCGAGGTGACCCTCTCCTCCTCCTCTCTATTTTTGTTCATTTTCTCATATGATCTAATGCGCTCTCTTGCTTGGTGTGTGTGCAGTTTGGTACCATCCTGGGAGGGCCAGGACAAGTTGCCCGATCCGCGAGGATGCCCACCATCTACTGTTAAGGTGATCTCTCTCTCTCTACATATATATATGCATATCCTGTTATGATGATTCTCAGCCCCGCCCCGCCTTTAAGCTATGCATTCAGAAGAAACATTCTATAGTAAAGTATGGGGTTGTTGATTAAACTGCTGTTGTGTTCACTTCAATGAGAAAAGTGTAGTTAATTCAGGTTGTGAACATTTCTTAGGAGTTATATTAAGACACATACTGTATGAGAAAAACTGCTGTTGTTGTGTTCACTTCAATGAGAAAAACTGTTGCTGTTGTGTTCACTTCAATGAGAAAAACTGTTGTTGTTGTGTTCACTTCAATGAGAAAAACTGCTGCTGTGTTCATTTCAATGAGAAAAACTGCTGCTGTGTTCACTTCAACTGAGTTACTCCTTTTTTGAATGGAATGTTCATAATATATTGTCTCTAGTTTTTCTAATTTTTATCACCGATTCATGTAACAGGTGTCCGTGGAAGGCCCAAATTCGACTCTCCAAAGGAGCCAAGCATTTGATCGCTATCAAGGAGCTACATGTAGAAGAAGAAAATACTTGTAGAGCTTGTAACCGATTCCCATAGTTGTAGAGCTTGTATCAGCTAAGCTTGTATTACGTGTAACTTGTAGAACTTGTAAATGCTACAGATTTGTAGGACTTGTCATTTGTAGAGCTTGTAAATAAGCTTGTATATGCTACAGCTTGTAGGACGGTCATTTGTAGAGCTTGTATTGAATCTGCTATTGTTATTTGAAGTATCTTGTGTGTTTTTCCTTGCCAATTTAACTACTAGTTATTTTCTCATTGTCAAATTGAAATATGAAGAATCTGGGCCTATTATTAGGACCCACTTATCGTAACCCGACAAGTGGGATCTGCTTGACTAGTGGACCCATTTTATAAAAAAAACTAAAACTGTTGTACAAAAAGGCCATGACCCATAAAATAAAAAGGCCAAATTGTTGGGCTAGGCCCATGTAGCTAGAGAAAGTTAATAGAGAAAATATACAGTAAAAAGGCCGAATTGTTGGGCTCGGCCCATGTAGAAAATCGAATTGGACCGGGCTGAATCTTGTGCCACATCAGCTTGCCACGCTGGATGCCTACGTGGCCTGGGGGAGGTTGCTAGTGACCAAAACGACATAGTAGGAATATTTTGGTCGTAAACGTCTTTGACCATTCCAGAAGAAAGGTCGCTATAGTCAGTTTACGACCGCCAGCTTTTGACCTTCTGTTTTTGGTCACAAAAAGGTCGTAAATGGAAATTTATGACCTTACAGTGACCAATAGTGATGGTCACAAGTTGACATATTTCTTGTAGTGATACTTCCTTGGGGGTGGAGTCTGTGTTCGGCTCTACCGCCGATGAGTATGCGGCCTCCGGGGTGGTGTCCATCCACCCGTCCTCGGACGACGCGATGTGCCCCGGATTTAGGTCCGGAGCTCTTGCAGGTGCGATATCCCGAGTATTGTCTCACAGCAGGTCTAAGCCGTTCTCGTCGTGATTGTTCGGCGCTCCTGGCGTAGGCCTGAATCCGTCGAAGATCAAGTCTCCGCGGATATCGGCCGATAGTTCAAGTTTCCAACCCGACCCGATGCTGGGGCGAGGTGTCGATCCGCTTCCAGATGGCTGCTTAATTGGCTGCAAAGCGCGGCCGCCGAACACGAAGATCTGTCCAGGAGAAAAGTCTCACCCGACCGCATTGTTGTTGATGATTGAAGGAGCCATCGAGCCTTGTAGTGACGCATACGAGGAACTCTCAATGAAAGCACCAATGTAGGTGTCAAACCGCGGATCTCGGTAGGGGGTCCCAATCGCTGCCTAAGGCCAATCGTAACAGAGGCGAGGACACGATGTTTTACCTGTGTTCGCCCTCTCGATGGAGGTAATACCCTACTTCCTGCTTGATTGATCTTGATGATATGTGTATTACAAGAGTTGATCTACCACGAGTTCGTAGAGGCTAAACCGTAGGAGCTATCCTATGATGATTCTGATTCTGATTGTTCTCGTCCTATGGACTAAACCCTCCGGTTTATATGGACACCGGAGGAGACTAGGGTTACACAGAGTCGGTTACAAAGAAGAAGATCTAACGTCCGGATCGCCAAGCTTGTGTTCCACGCAAAGGAGAGTCCCATCCGGACACGGGACGAAGTCTTGATTCGTGTATGTTCACGGTCCAACAGTCCAGCCAAAGTATATAGTCCGCCTGTCCGGATACCCCCTAATCCAGGACTCCCTCAATCTTCAGAGACAAACAAAAGAGAGCATCATCAGTCAGTGAGTGCACGACTGAATCTAACTCCATCCACCACAAGCAGAACCGAGAATCTAATATTCTATATATTTAACAGTACGATTGTCAGATTATAGGACCACACAGAGGTCATAGGAAATTAAGATCTCACCCCTTTAAGACCAATGTACTCGGTGATTTGGCCATCGGCTTAGTGCCGTCGGCGCCGCCACCATGCCCCCCTGCCGTGTCAAACCGCGGATCTCGGTAGGGGGTCCCGAACTGGCGCCTAGGCGGATGGTAACAGGAGACAAGGGACACGATGTTTTTACCTGTGTTCGGCCCTCTCGATGGAGGTAAAACCCTACTCCCGCTTGATTGATATTGATGATATGGGTAGTACAAGAGTGGATCTACCACGAGATCAAGGAGGCTAAACCCTAGAAGCTAGCCTATGGTAGGATTGTTGTAATGGTTGTTCGTCCCCACGGATTAAAACCTCCGCTTATATAGACACCGAGAGGGCTAGGGTTACACAGAGTTGGTTACAATGGTAGGAGATCTACATATCCAGACGCCAAGCTTGCCTTCCACGCCAAGGAAAGTCCCATCCGGACACGGACGAAGTCTTCAATCTTATATCTTCATAGTCTTGGAGTCCGCCGATGATGATAGTCCGCCATCCGACACTCCTAGTCCAGACTCCTCAAGAGTCTCCCGAACCAGGCTTCAATGACGATGAGTCCGGCGCGATATTGTTCGGCATTGCAAGGCGGGTTCCTCCTCCTAATAATTCATAAAAGATTGCGAACACTGTGATAGTGTCCGCTCGCAAAATAAATTCCACATTCCACCGTAGAGAGAATAATACGACACAAGTTCAATCACGACGATTTTGTGGCATGATGTCACACCACCAAAGAAGCCTTTACTTGAATCGCTTTTTATTATACCACCTCAACAGATTTAGCGGCGGTTTCCTTGGCACGCCTTGTCGAGCGAGATCGTGTTCCCCTTATTCGGGATTCCCATCAATACGAACGTGGTAACCTAATCGTGCTCGCGCCACGCCTCCTCTATCGGAGGCGAGTCCAAAACGGTCACGGACGGCTCTTGGTATTCTCCTCTTTATAATGGGACCAAGGCTCGCTTTTCTTTAATCCTTAATTGAATCTGCCTCGCCCGAGTCCCAACACCCAGAGCTCAGATTCGAGCGCCTGACCTTCAACGATGTCCGCGCCGACCTGCTGTGGTCGGTGGATGCCCTCCTCCGTTATGGAAGAGGACGGCAAAGCTGAGAGGCCAAGCACCGACTTATGAGATTTCGTGATAGGTTGCCCGCCAAAGGGCAAGTCATTCCCACTCCCAAGCACGGCGAAGTGTCGTGTTTCGCCCCACCTCCTCGGGTTTAGGCTTCCGATGGATCCTTTTGTGAGAGGGCTCATGTTTTACTATGGGTTGGAATTCCACGACTTGGCTCCGGAGTCCATCCTCCACATCTCATCATTCATTGTCGTCTGCGAAGCCTTCCTCCGCACTACCCCTCACTTCGGCTTGTGGCTTAAAACCTTTAACGTGGAGCCGAAGATGATCGAGGGGCGTCAAGCAGAGTGCGGCTGGGCGGTTGTAAGCAGGAGGGCCGATGCTCCATGGCCCGAGGGCTCTTTCCAGGAGGAGCTAGGCTTGTGGCAACAAGAGTGGTTCTACATAACCGCTCCCAGGGGCAGCAGGCAGAAGCCGCCGCCCATCTTCCGCTCGGGCCCTCCACAGCGGCTGATGTCATGGGTCACCAAAGGGCTCAATCAAGGCCCGTCAAAGGATCGAGCCCTATTGCAGGGCCGGATTCGATACCTCCAAGAGAGGGAGATCAATCTGGTCGTAGTGATGCAGGTTATGCTGATTCGGCGTCTTCTACCCTGCAAGCGCCACCCCCTCCGCCTGTGGGAATTCAATCCAGAGGGGCCGCGAGCTCTCCAACACTTCATGGGTACGACACCTGTGGAGATGCATAAATTATTCTTCGGATCACAAGAGATGTGTCCGAATTGACCGAGGATTCCGCCTAAGCTGCAATCGCCTGGATGCTCGTAAGTGGCCCTGTGTCCCGACACACCGCTTGTTTGCGCCTTCTTGAATTTGCCTTTTAACCCATTGTCTCTTGAATAGGAGGATAGCCCAAGCGGTTAATACGGTGTCCGCCCCTTCCGGAGACCGCACGGATCCCGTGGCTGGGTCAGATGTCAAGGTTGCGCCTTCAGAGGAAGGCTAAGGGGAGAACAGGACACTACCGCCTACTAAGGAGGATTTGGAGAAAGGGGAATCGAGAATCCTCCTTCCAAGGGGAGAAGAGGACCGCCTGAAACCCCGAGGCCAAGGCCTCAAGCGGGGAAGAGATCTTTACTAGAGGGTCCAAGCCCCGGGAGGCCCCGCCGCACTATCTCCCTAAGGAATCAGCCTCCAAATGAGCCGTAAGTAGGAAAAGGGGGTTCTATAATAAGAGACATCCCTATGTTTGCTTCTAAGGATAACCAAAGTTTTTACTTTGTAGTTCGGATCTCCGCCCTTCTCGATGAGCTCGTTTTCGGGGACCTTCGTCTCGAGATGGTGGAGAGCGAGACGCCCATCCGCCGCACCATCGTGCAGGGCGACGAACTCGAGGTGTCATCGCGAGGGTATCTCGAGTCCGGCGGGCCGGAGAGTTCGCACCACTGGTGCGGCCGGGAGCCAAGGATCTGCTTGAGAGGGCGCTATCTCAAGGTCACCGTGACATTGATGAGTATGGTGATTGAAGAATTTCGTCCGACAAAGGCGGGTTGCATGATGCCGCCGTGCTTGTCAAGGGGTTTGAGGTACATAAAATGACATACCTTTTGACAGTTTTACACATAAAGTGCGCCTCAGATAGATAGTAGCCCCCGACTCGGTAGGTTGTCGAGAGCGACAGGCGTCGAGGATCAAAATCACAGGTATTGATTTTCGCTTTCCTATGCAGGTGGCGGATAGTCCGTGGCTGCCGGACTGATGGAGTTGCAAACTAAAGCGGCAACTCGACGCTATGGATGCGGACATCGCTGGTCAATAAGCTTACTTGACGAGTCACAAGGTAGGTTTTTCTCCGTGGTCACCTAGTAAGGAGCCAAGCCCACCTTACAACATGTGTGCTCAATGGAGATGGTGCCACTGGTGTGGAGAGCCTTCGCAGAACTTGCTCGAGCCAAGGAGCAGGCCGAAGGAGTGATGCGGTGCTCGAGGGCGCCAAAGAGCTAGAAGTCGAAGGGCTGCTCATCGCCAAGCAGGAAGAGATGGCTGAAATGGCCGTGAAGTTGAAAGATGTTACCGACCGCTATGAGGTTCTTGAAAAGAACGCCAAGCGAGCAAGAAGGCCCGAGGAAGGCCACCGCCAAGCCAACGATGCCCGCTCGCAATGAGGGCTATAAAGGAGGAGCTGCGCCAGTCGAGATATTGTGGTCGGTAAGCCATTTCGCTACGCAGAGGTTTACAGATCCGGCACGCCAGCTTGGCAGCGGTGGGGTCCGGAGGATCCTTATGGACTTAGCGGCGAAAAGCGGCAGATGTCAGTGCACTTCCAAGTCAAAAGGATCACGGATGGAAGAGCTTTTTGGTCTCAATTCCATAGTCCCGAGCGCTCACTTCACGACCGATCGGGTTGGCTGAGTGGGCTGAGCTGAATAGATTGTCCGGACTTGCCATGACGGATATCGTGACTCATGTCTGGCCGGATAGGCCGAAGCCGAAGAGTTATTTTGGCTTATTGCAGCAATTCCTTGGGGCGGTGCCGCATATCAAGGCGATGAAGCGGTCGGCCTACATAGAGGGTGCACGGATGGCCCTCGCCCGTGTCAAGACATACTGGACGGAGATGGATGCCACCGATGTTGCGACCCAGGGTTCGGACGAGAGCCGGTTACCCGCCGAGCTCTATTTTGGGGAAGTTCTGCGTGGTGCTCGTGTAATAGAGTCGCAGTGCTCAAAAAATGTCATGTTCAAATGAACTTTATGGTTTGTAAAACGATGTTTATAATATAAGCGCTTTTTGTACTTGTGCTCAAGTATTGAAATATCTCCCAGTCGCGCCGTTAATGTATACTTGTGTATAACCCGAAGATGGTAGTCTTTGCTTTCAGCCCCCACGCACATGGTGCGGGGTGTTTATAAATAGTGCATTTTCACACTTAATCCAACGCCTTGGTCCTGTGAAGGAGGTGGTAGCATAGCAAACAAGGCAAGCGGACTATAATGCTTTATCACTTTCACTTAGCCATAGGAGTTCAAGGTGGGGCTACGAGTAGCCCTAGGGGCACCGCGCCTCCGGATTTGGGGCGCGTGTGCCTAACCGAGAAGCGGTCCTTGTCAAAGCGGAGGAATTCTAAACATTCCGAGGTCGATCGAGTGGTCGACCAGCTACTCGCTACATCATGACAGCTTTCCTGCTTTCATCGAGGTGCTCACCCGCCGAACCGGGCACAATCGCAGAGTTCTCCGGTGCCGCGTTAGCCGGCGATACGTAACGAAGGCATCAAAACACGTGAGCCGGGCAAACTCAACATTTGACCAAAGACATGATTCGAGCTGATGCATATAAGGCCTAATCTCGAGACGCCAACACTCCCTCGAGGTGTTCGGTCTTTATGATGACGGCGATCAATGCCCTAAGCCCCTAGTGTCCGTGTACACGCAAGGTCCTCTCGACGCGATCGATGCAAAACGCCGCCTCCTCGCTGGTTATGATGAGCAACCGGGGATGTATAGCAACAAGAGACAAGAAAAAGGTTTATGCAGGTCTTAATCAAAAGAATCCTTGTAACGGGTCCCTCATCGCACGCCTCATACGCCAGGTTCCCGCCAGTCAGATCCTCGACGGGTGTAACACGCTGTTCATCTGTAAAAGAGAGGAACTTAGTTTGAAAAGAAATCGTGTGAAAATGTATTTAAAACAGGCATGAATAAATGAATAAAGTTGAGCTTTTATTGGCTCCTTATTGCTCATACGCACAGCCCTTGTGAAGGGGTGCGTGCTAGGGAGCCCTTAGTTTATTTATGCCGACACGCCTAGCCGTGTCCGGGTCTTGAACGACCTTTTAATGAGATGATGCCGCGTGGACCGGCATTTTAAGTGTCGAGACGATAGTGTGGTATTATGCTAAAGCGACAAAAGCTTCACGTCCCAATAGTGCTTGATGGCTACTTTTGAATGGGGTGACATGAAAGATTAGTTGCCGGAAGTTGCCGGTGACCCAACACAACTTCTAGTAGTAAGGAGCCCGCACTTGGCGAAGGGCCTGGCGCCACTCCTTTGAAGGAAGTGCGGCTATGGCGTAATTTTAGTAGGGTCTATCCCCAACTTGCGGATTGTGTCCGGATATAGCAGGTTTAAATCGCTGCCGCCATCCATTAGGACTTGTGTAAATTGTAGTCCGTCGATTATAGGATCCAATATTAGAGCAGTCCATCCTGCTGCTTCAATACTTCGAATAGTCCAGTGGTCGAAAGTAATTGGTTTTGACATCCAATCTCGAGGTTCCGCTGGGTGGACCATGTGACACCTACTTTGGCGGGTGCCGCATCGTTGTTCCAGACATCACCAAGTGAGTTTATCGTTTTGACTTCGTGGAAAGTCTATTGTTTTCCTGCTCCTCACGTGGGGTTCGTCGTCATCCTCGCCATGCTGCCGAGCCCCTTGTGTTCGGCATTGAGTCGGCCGGACTGTTTGAAGACCCAACAATCCCGTGGGTGTGGTTTGCGTGCTTCCGGAGGTAATGTGGATTTGACATATCCGATCCAAATTTTTTAGGTTGATAGCTCGTCACCTTGTCCTTAAGAGGCAGAGTTTTATTGTTCAGCCATGAGCTTTTGAATCCGGCGTTGACCGCCGCGTTCTTTGGGCTTTTTTCTTTATTTCGGCGCTGGTCCTTTCTGCGCCGTGATTTTCCGATTCCATCTCTGATCTCTTGCTAGCCAGCTGTCTTCCCCCGCGCAAAAGCGGGTTGAGGGAGTCCTGGACTAGGGGGTGTCGGGACAGCTGGACTATCAATATCCGCCGGACTCCCATACTACGAAGATAGAAGATTGAAGACTCGCTCGTGGTCCCAAGGTACTTTCCTTGGCGTGGAAGGCAAGCTTGGCAATACGGATATGTAGATCTCCTACCATTGTAACCGACTGGTAACCCTAGCCTCTCCGGTGTCTATATAAACCGAGGGCCTTAGTCCGTAGGGACTAACATACACCTCAACAATCATACCATAGGCTAGCTTCTAGGGTTTAGCCTCCTTGATCTCGTGGTAGATCTACCGTTGTACTACCCATATCATCAATATTAATCAAGCAGACGAGGGTTTTACCTCCATCGAGAGGGCCCGAACCGGGTAAAACATTGTATCCCTCGCCTCCTCGTTACCATCCGCCTAGACGCACGCCGGGACCCCTACCCGAGATCCGCCGGTTTTGACACCGACATTGGTGCTTTCATTGAGAGTTCCTCTGTGTCGTCGCCGACAGAGCGGATGCCTCCACCCGCCTTCAAGGAAGGTGTTTTTGCCGAAGGGGCCTTGGCCGCCAAACTATCCGGCTTGGTGGTTTTCTCATGATCGCTTATCCGCCATCGCCGCGCAATGACTTCAAGTCGCCGGAAGCAATCTTCGCTCCAGCACAAAGCTGCCGAACAGCTTAGATCCAATCGAGCTTTAGCCATTCTGCTAACGAAGCTCTTGATCGATCGCCGCCTCGAGTCGCTATGACTACAATCAGATCGGGCTTAAAACCGATCCGAGAGATTAACTCTCCCGTGCTACCCACCACGTCAAGTGGTAGAGGAACAACTCAGCGTTCTTTGCCGATTGAAAACAATCTTGTCCGGATTCCCGAACCTCCATGCCGGATTCCCACGGAGGGACGGACTTTGATCGAGCATCGAACCTAAAATCATGCGTCGCCTCGACTCGCTGGATCTGTCTCCAAGAAATCAAGCTCCCGATTGAGAAGCTCGCCTTTGAGCCCAAAGATGGGCAGGATCCGGATTTTATTCCACCCACCCGCCTGCATATGCGACCTATTCTAATCCGCAAGCGCCTTCGTAAAAAGAGACATCATTATCACGATTCCTCCTGGTTATGGACAGGATAAAGGATCGCCGAGAGGAGAACGCAATCTCAATCTTCGCAATAACCGCATGGACAAGGGAATTTCGAACGCCATTGATCGTCGCAAGATTACGCTTCACCGATCAAGCGCCCATAGTAATGAAGTATCTTTGGCGATGGAGAGTTCCCGAAAACTGAAAATCAATTTTGGGATAATCCGCCCCAAACCCATTCCAGTAAAAGGCGCTTTACAATCAGGCCCAGATGCAAAAACGAAAAGCAAAAACCCAGCAAAGGGAAACGGAACCAGATCGAGAGGATGGCTCAACTGACCTCTGAAACTTCATAGTGCGTAGGGAGCTGTCCCAACACATAGCCTTCGAGCATGTTGATATTACGGCAGGTGAAAGTGGCGAAGAGCTTCTAGCTCCGGAAATCACTCCAACAATACCAGCACGGTATCGTTAGTCTTCGAGACTTTCGCATCAAATAATACGCAACGAATAATCCATGAACTCGCGAAGTCTACCAAGTAGCAACAGCAAATCCATGGAGTGACACAGCTATTACCTTCAACGCCACCACGACGAGCCCACATCTCGAACTACTGAGCCCCAAACAAGACCGGTATTTAGTCCCATAGTGGACGGCTTTCGACCGACAAAAGTCCTCATGGATGGCGGCAGCGGACTAAACCTCATTTACGAGGAAACTCTGCAGAAAATGGAAATCGATTGAGCCAGTATTGAGCGAAGCAGACAACCTTCAGAGGAATAATGCCTAGCCGAAGCGCCAGACCGAAAAAATCACACTCGATGTGGTGTTCGGCTCTCCGGACAATTACAGATCCAAGAAGTCACGCCCGGTGGCCCTGCTTCAGCAGCGGCTATCACGCCATATTAGGACGAGAGGCATTCACAATCTTTCAAGCAATACCTCATTACAGTACATGAAGCTCAAAATGCCCAGGCCCAGTGAATAATCACTCTCGTTGGATCCGAACATAGCACTCCAGACCGAAACAAGATACCGCACTAGCCCTCGAGGCACTATCCAAGCCTTAGCGGCAGAGGAACTCATCACACAAGGCTTCTACGGTAAACAGGGACGATGTGATACTTGATAAAAGACCCAAGTCCACCTCCTTCAAACCAGCAGACGAGATAATAAAATTTCAGGTCCACCCAACGGACCCAACCAAGACGGATTCCATCGGGCACGCTTGACCCGGTTGACGCCAAGATCATGCTCGAATTCCTTCGAAAATTGGGATATCTTCGCCGCATCCTTCGGACATGCCCGAATCCCTCGCATGTGTTGGCGTAACACAGCCTAAACATCCTAAAGGATTTGCTACCAAACAGGCTCTTCGACGATTCTCCGAGCCCAAAAGACAGAGCAATGGGAGAAGAGCTAGCCAAGTTATTGGAAGCCGGATTCATTAGAGATATCAAACATCCGTGATCGGGCTAGCAAATTTGGTAATGGTACCAAAGAAGGATAAATCCCGCGCCTCGGTCGACTTCAAAGACCTCAATAAGGCTTCTGCCTAAAGGATCCTTTCCTCCCCCGCATCGATCAAATTATCGATGCCACAAGAGGGACATGATTCGTTGTGCTTCCTGGATGCATACTCTGGCTATCATCAAATCAAGATGGCAGAAGTAGATCAAGCCGCAATGGCATTCATCACTCCATACGGACCATTCTGCTTCAACACGATGCCCTTCGGACTTAAAAACGCTGGCGCAACATATCGGCAGCAAGATTCAAACATGTCCGGCTACCCAGATCGGCAAAACAGTTGGCAGACATACGTGACGACGACGAGTCGTCAAAACAAAACACGCCGAAACTTTAGTAGACGCATTTGAGGCTCACATTCGACAACCTTAGAGCATATGACATCAAGCTGAATCCGGAAAAATGTGTTTTCGTGTACCAGCCGAAAGCTGCCGGGCTTCATTGTATCCAAGAGAGGAATTGAAGCAAATCCAGCCAAAATCCAGCTCACACAGCTTGGATATTCCAAAGGACCTCAAGCAAATACAAAATTAACAGATGCGTGGCAGCTTTAAGCCGCTTTATCTCCTGCTTAGGAGAGAAGGCGTTTCTTTATCGCCTCCTAAGGCGCACCAACACTTCGAGGGACGGATGCCGCCATTCGCGGGACTCAAGAAATAAAGGCCATATTGGAAACAAATCCGGTCCGGGCTTTCACCTCGGGCGAACCAATGTTGTTATATATCGCAGCAACAAATCAAGTTGTAAGCTGTCCTCGTCGTCGAACGAAGCGGCGATGTAAGGGCATAAATTCCCTCTTCAAAACCAGAGTGTATTACGATCCACCGGTTAACCCCTGCAAATCCGTACCCGCACTATCGAAGATAGCATATGCGGTGTTCATGGCGCCTCGAAGCTCGGCACTACTTTCGAGAGTGTTCGATAACAATGGGCCTCTGAAGTACCACTCAATGACATTATAAATAACCGCGACGCGAACGCAGTGGATTGCAAATGGGCAATTGAGCTCTTGCCATTCGACATAACTTACAAACCTCGACGAGCCATAAAGTCACAAGTTTTGGCTGACTTCGCCGAATGGACTGAAGTCAACTCCCTAAAGAGTACGGCGATACTCCAATTGACTATGCACTTCGACGGTTCCAAAATGTTGGCTGGATCTGGGGGCGTCAGATCGACGCCCCCACGCCGATACAATCCAAGATGTACTTCAAATAATGTACACGGACTCCAACAATGCAGCCGAATACGAGGCCCTATTACATGGTCTCCGGATGGCAGTCTCCATGGGCATTCAACGCCTAGAGGTGCGCGGGGATTCAAACCTCGCAATATCCCAAATAAATGGAGACTTTGACGCCAAGGATCCAAAATGGCAGCATATCGCAATGTTGTCCTCAAATGTCACCGGTTTGAAGG